>QRDG01000329.1:298878-471058 GCA_012064385.1 Puccinellia tenuiflora | reverse complement strand
CTAAATAATTTAAATTAGTAACTAATTTAAACTACTAACTAAAACTAACTAACTAAATACTAACCCTAAAAGCAGCATTGCTTAAACTAGAATGGCTAATTAAACTAAATTGCTAAAGTAAAATTGCTAATTAAACTAAATTGCTAAAGTAAAATTGCTAAACTAGAATTGCTAATTATACTAAATTGCTAAACTAGAATTGCTAATTAAACTAAAATTGCTAAACTAAAATTGAAAATGGCAAACTAAAATTGCTAAACTAAAGTTGCTAAAGTAAAATTACTAATTAAACAAAAATTGCTAAAGTAAAATAGATAATTAAACTAAAATTGCTAAATTGAATAGGGGCCGGGAGGAGAGACGTACGTATTGTATGTGGCCGGAGAACTAGCGCCGGTGCCTGGCGACGGGAGGATGCAGCGGCGAGCGGCGACGGGAGGCCGCGGCGACGACCGGCGACGGAAGGCAGGCGGCGCGGCGGCGACCGGCGACGGGAGGAGGAGGCGGCGACCTGCGACAGGAGAGGCAGGCGGCGTGGCGGTGACCGGCGATGGGAGAGGCAGGAGGCGGTGACCGGCGACGGCCCGGCGGCGGCGCATGGAGGCCGATGGAGGAGGCGAGGCCGGAGGAGCGGCCGGGGGAGGAGGCCGGCCGAGGAGCGGAGCGGCCGGCGGAGGAGGCTCGCGCGTGGCGGAGGAGGCGCGCCCGGAGGAGCTGGTGGCGGAGGGCGGCGCGTACGGCGGACGGCGGCGCGGGAAATTTCGGCAGCCTGACGGCGCTCGATCGGGTTTTCCGCGCTCCGCTCCTTAGCGAGAATGAGAGAAGTTGGGGGAGAAGAGAGGCTCCGGCGTGACTACTAGAGGCCTTTAGGTCCGGTTGGTACGCCCAACCGGGACCAAAGGGTCTTTAGGCCCGGTTGGAGGCACCAACCGGGACTAAAGGCCTCCCCATTAGGTCCGGTTCATAGTACCAACCGGGACTAAAGGGTATTTTGGCGCATGGTACCAACCGGACCTAAAGGTCATTTTCGGCGGCACCGAAAAGGCGCGTGCCAAAATACCCTTTAGTCCCGGTTGGTACTATGAACCGGACCTAAAGACCTTTTGGAAATTAAGTTTTTAAAAATTGTAATAAACTTATAAATTCAATATCTTTTGATCTGTTTATCAGAAAAATGCAAATAATATATCAAATTGTTCATAAAAATGTAATCTATATATTTATTACAAATCCATTTTTGTTTGAGATTAGAGGTGAATTCATTTAATTAAAAAAATTGGAATTTGTACTTAATTAAGTCATTAAACATATAAATTCAATATCTTTTCATATGTTTATTAGAAAAAATGCAATCAAAATATCAAATTGTTGATAAAAATGTAATCTATCTATTTATGACAAATTCATTTTTTTGAGAATATAGGTGAATTCATTTAATTACAAAATTTGGAATTCGAACTCCATTAAGTCATTAATTAAATTTATAAATTCAATATCTTTTCATCTGTTTATCAGAAAAATGCAATTAAAATATCAAATTGTTGATAAAAATGTAATCTATCTATTTATGACAAATTCATTTTTTTTTTGAGATTATAGGTGAATTCATTTAATTACAAAATTTGGAATTTGAACTCCATTAACTCATTAATTAAACTTATAAATTCAATATCTTTTCATCTGTTTATCAGAAAAATGCAATTAAAATATCAAATTGTTGATAAAAAATGTAATCTATCTATTTATATAATATATATATTCATTTAATTTATATCTATTGAATTAATTCATATCTATTTTTGTCATATTATTGAATCTCACTAAACTTTCAACATGAAAAGTGTTTAAATTTGAGCTCCAACAGTGCATTTGATATGCAGGCACTCACGAGCCACCGTTGGGCTGTATACAGAAATCCTTTAGGTAATCGACCGGATACGGTACAGAATGACAACAGTGGATCAGTTGTCCTAACGATCTTAGTCATACTCCTGCCTCGTACCTGGCGAGACCCAATATTTTGCATACATATGCATGAATATCACACACATCTCTAGAAGTCGATAGTTTAGGTCGCAAGTTTTCAAAAGCAAGTAGTAACCTAAACTACGATCATAGACAAGAGAACTGCAATGGCGATCACAGACTCTGAAACTAACTTCGACCGGTTCCTGAGCCGCGGGGTGCTGAGCCGCCGGCGCTGCGCATCCAAAGAGAAGGAACCCTCTAGGGTCATAGCTCACGTGAGAAGGAACCCTCTGAAGAAACGACCACCTACTGTCATACTGCCTATCCAATAGATACATGTAGCGACGGACGTGCTCATCCTCCTCCCTGATACGGCGACGTACCACCTCCTCGGGGCCGGCTCCCTCTGCACCGAGCGTGGCCCACGCGACTGCCACCACAGAAGATCCGGGTCGACGACGTCACCCGGATTCCTCACCAAGCTGCGCGTCCCGGAAGGTAGCACCTCCCAGTGCCAGCCCGGTGGAGCCCAGTCCCACACATCGCCCCTCTGGTCCAACATGGACATCGTCGCCAAGAACACCTAAGTCAAAAACGCCTAAGTCAAAATTTTGTTACAATGGAATAGTGATGAGGTTGAAGATATGAGTTTAGATGTGATATGGCAATGGCAGCCAAGCCTACATATATATAGTGAGAAATTACGGGAAGACGAAGGCGGGAAGCGGTGGAAGAAGCACACAGATCGTGTGTTTCCTTCGAGCGCTTGTGAGCCGTTGGATCGGAAGCACACGGATCGTGTGTTTCCTTCGAGCGCTTGTGATCCGTTTGATCGGAAGCACACGGATCGTGTGTTTCTTTATAGCGCTTGTGAGCCGTTGGATCAGAAGCACACGGATCGTGTGTTTCCTTCGAGCGCTTGTGAGCCGTTTGATCGGAAGCACACGGATCGTGTGTTTCTTTAGAGCGCTTGTGAGCCATTGGATCAGAAGCACACGGATCGTGTGTTTCCTTCGAGCGCTTGTGAGCTGTTGGATCAGAAGCACACGGATCGTGTGTTTCTTTCGAGCGCTACCAACCGGTACTAAAAAGGTGAAGATAAGGCACACATATCGACGCTCCTTTAGTCCCGGTTCTAGCTACCAACCGGGACTAAAAAGGTGAAGAGTTGCCAGATATAAATATCCAACCGGAGGGAGTCACTCGGAGAGGCGTGTCTATTAGAGAGGCAGGAGTACACTTCACAGCCATCAAGTGTGATGATATGTAACACTTCTGGGAACCAGCGGCAAGGGCTTCTTTGATGATCTGGTATATCCCCAACACTTGTTGGGACGGTTGCAGATCATCAGAGAAGTCTTGCCGCTGCTTGGATCGAATGCCCGTTTAAAATGGATAGGCTTCTCTCTCGACGGACCAAGGCGACGACGAACTTCTCACCAGTTTTTGTTGCAGCAGAAAGAGTGAAGCGGAGCCGGCACGATCATACATATATTGTGTAATGCATTTGACAACACTCATACATAAAAAGGTTTTGAGAACACTCATACATAAATTATTTAATATATTATTACACTCATACTTAGATCATGATCGCTATGATCGCTTCTTCGGCCGTAACCATGGAGTTTCTTCATTATGTAACGGGATGCTTGGGTCAGTTTTCACTGTGAAGGGCGGAATTTCATCAAACTTATTATAGTCTGCTGACATGTCTGTCTTGTACTCGACTCCCACGATGTTTCTTTTTCCTGAAAGAACTATGTGACGCTTCGGCTCATCGTATGATGTATTTGTTTCCTTATCTTTTCTTTTTTTCGGTATGGAGCTCATGTCCTTCACATAGAAAACCTGAGCCACATCATTGGCTAGGACGAATGGTTCGTCTCTGTACGCAAGATTCTTGAGATCCACTGTTGTCATTCCGTACAGCTGGTCTACCTTTACCCCTTCTCCATTCATGTTGACCCAACTGCACCGAAACAAAGGGACCTTAAAAGTAGGTCCATAGTCAAGTTCCCATATCTCCTCTATGTAACCATAGTATGTGTCCTTTTGTCCATTCTCGTATGTTGCATCAAAGCGAACACCACTGTTTTGGTTGGTACTCTTTTTATCTTGGTCGATCGTGTAAAATGTATTCCCATTTATCTCGTACCCTTGGAAAGTCAATAAAGTCGAAGATGGTGACGCGGCCAATAAGTAGAGTTCATCTCCAACATCGGTGTCATTTATGAGATGTAATCGCAACCAACTGCCGAAAGTCTCCATGTGTTTTTGTTTAATCCAGGAGTCAGGCTTCCCTAGGTTTTTGGAGCGTACACTATTCTTGTGTACCTCGATATACGGAGCCACGAAGGTGGAACTTTGTAGAACTGTGTAGTGTGCTTGAGTGAAAGAATGCCCGTCCCTACATATCATTGCTTTCTTTCCTAGCGTGCCTTTTCCACTAAGTCTCCCCTCATGCCGCGATTCAGGAAGACCAATCGACTTAATGTCGGGAATAAAGTCAACACAAAACTCAATGACCTCCTCTGTTCCATAGCCTTTGGAGATGCTTCCTTCTGGCCTAGCACGGTTATGAACATATTTTTTCAAGACTCCCATGAACCTCTCGAAGGGGAACATATTGTGTAGAAATACAGGACCGAGAATTGCAATCTCGTCGACTAGGTGAACCAGGAGATGCGTCATAATATTGAAAAATGATGGGGGAACACCAACTCAAAACTAACAAGACATTGGACCACATCCTTCTGTAACCTTGTCAGACTTTCTTGATCGATTACCTTCTGAGATATTGCATTGAGAAATGCACATAGCTTCACAATGGGTACTCGAACATTTTCCGATAGAAGCCCCCTCAATGCAATCGGAAACAACTGCGTCATAATCACGTGGCAATCATGAGACTCCAGGTTTTGGAATTTTTTATCTGCCATATTTATTATTCCCTTTATATTTGACGAGAAGCCAGCCGGGACCTTGATACTGCTCAGGCATTCAAAAAATATTTCCTTCTCTGCTTTCGTAAGAGCGTAGCTGCTTAAGTAATGACACCATTTATCCGTATGCTTGTTGTTTGGGTCTTTCATACGCTGCTGGTCCTTTCGTGCTTCCGGTGTATCTTTTGTCTTCCCATACACATCGAGGAAGCCTAGCAGGTTCACGCAAAGATTCTTTGTCACGTGCATCACATCGATTGAAGACCGGACCTCTATGACTTTTCAATAGGGTAGCTCCCAAAATATAGATTTCTTCTTCCACATGGGCGCGTGTCCGGTAGCGACGTCTTTCGGAACAGATTGACCGCCAGGACCCTTTCCAAAGATTACTTCTATGTCCTTGACCATACCAAATATAGCATCACCATCAGGGAGATTAGGCTTCTTCCGGTGATCTGCCTCACCTTTGAAATGCTTGCCTTTCTTTCTTATGGGATGATTGGCTGGAAAAAATTGACGACACCCCAGGTACACGACCTTCTTACATTTTTCCAAATATGTACCTTTAGTCTTATCTAAACAGTGTGTGCATGCGTTGTATCCCTTGTTTGACTGTCCTGAAATGTTACTAAGAGCAGGCCAATCATTGATGATTACGAACAACAACGCTCGTAGGTCAAATTCCATCTGTTTGTGCTCATCCCACACACGTACACCTAGTATGGCCCACAACTGCAAAAGTTCATCAACTAATGGCCTTAGGTACACATCAATGTCGTTGCCGGGTTGCTTCGGGCCTTGGATGAGAACTGGCATCATAATGAACTTCCGCTTCATGCACAACCAAGGAGGAAGGTTGTAGATACATAGAGTCACGGGCCAGGTGCTGTGACTGCAGCTCTGCTCCCCAAAAGGATTCATACCGTCTGTACTTAGACCAAACCATAAGTTCCTTGCGTCACCTGCAAAGTCCGAGAAATCTCTCTCGATTTTTCTCCACTGCGACCCATCAGCGGGGTGTCTCAACTTCCCGTCTTTATTACGCTCTTCTTTGTGCCATCGCAACAACCTGGCATGCTCTTTGTTTCTGAACAGACGTTTCAACTGTGGTATTATAGGAGCATACCACATAACCTTAGCAGGAATCCTCTTTCTCCTGGGGGGCTCGTCATCGCCCTCAACATCACCAGGGTCATCTTGTCTGATCTTGTACCACAGTGCAGTGCATACCGGACATGCATCCAAATTCTCGTACTCCTCACCGCGGTAAAGGATGCAGTCATTGATGCATGCATGTATTTTCTGCACATCTAATCCTAGAGGGCAGATAGCCTTCTTTGCTTCGTACGTAGTCTCGGGCAATTCGTTATCCTTTGGAAGCTTCGGCTTCATTATTTTCAGTAACTTCTCAAATCCCTTGTCAGATAAACCAGTCTCTGCCTTCCATTTCAGCAATTCCAGTGTGGTACCGAGCTTTGTGCTACCATCTTCGCAATTTGGGTATAGCAACTTTTTGTGATCCTCTAGCATGGCCTCCAACTTCAGCTTCTCCTTTTCTGTATCGTATTCTCGTTTTGCATCAGAAATGACCTGACCAAGACCATCAGCGGGCTCATCTGACGCCCGTTGTTCTTCACCTCCATCTTCTTCATTGTCTTCCATCGCAGTATCACCATATTCTTCAGGGAACATAGGATAGTTCTCATCATCCTTTTCTTCTTCATTGTCTTCCATCATAACCCCTCTTTCTCCGTGATTCGTCCAACAATTATAGCTGGGCATGAAACCTCTCCGAAGCAGGTGGCCTTGAAGGGTTCTCGAGGAAGAGTGCTCCTTAACGTTCCGACAGTCCACACATGGACAAGGCATAAAACCATCCTCTTTGTTTGCCTCAGCCACATGGATAAATTTATGCAAGCCTGTGATGCATCTAAAATGCATACATGAACTTTGCATTATAATTCTCATATTTCAATCATATTTGCATCATATAAGGGTTATATCATTGTTTTATATTGATTTTGGGGATAATTCACAGTTTCCCCATTTATTTGGAATTAACCCTGCACTGGCAGAAAACCCTATTTTCTATATTTTGATGTTTCAGGGACCCAAACGATGTCCAAATGAGCTGAAAATTTACAGGGATCATTTTTTGGAAGAAAAAAAGCATTGGGAAAAAGGATGGAAAAAAGTAGAGGCCAGAAGGCCGAAAGGGGGGGCCCCACGCGGCTACAGTACTAGGCCGTGGGGGACCACCTATTTTGGCCCTCGTGGCCCCGTTTGCATCGATCCTTCGCCCTGAAGCATCCTCGTGACCTAAAAACGACTGCATAAATAGTCCCCCGAGGAGTTTCGCAAGGAGGCGGCAGAGAAACACAAAACTAGAAACAGAGAGACAGAAGGCTGCCGCCGGAGAAGATCGGAGGGGGGAAACGCCGCCGGAATCACCTCCGGAGGTCTTCTCCATCCCCCCTCCGGAGTCTCCATCAACAGCACCGCCAAGACCAGCACCATCTCCATCACCATCTTCGTGATCCACTTCATCCCCCTCATAGTTTGAGATTGGTTGATCCCTAGCTATTGTCTAAGTGCTATTTTACATGTTTGTGAATTGCTACTTGTCATTGTTTTGTGGGGAGATCATAATTTCAGATTGTGTTGTATCACTTGTACCACTGAATCATATCATGTCTTGGCGTTGTGAGTAGTTCTCTCATGTTCCCGGGGGTATAGGATGAATTGGCAATGATTTATATATGACATGTGTTGGTATTTTGTATAGTTTTTATCTTTGATGTGATTCTATGATGGTGTTGTGCGAACGTCGACTGCATATCACTTCACCTATATGGGCTCATAGGAGAACACCATAATGTGATGAATTGAGGAGGACTTAGGGGGACAAGTAAACCTGAGACCGAATCATGAAGTTACTTTATGGGGTATTAGTATCGGGGATTTTAAAGATTAATGCTATGGTGGGACTTTATGTCTTAATAACTCTTGTGCAGTCATTCACTTGGCCACATGATCCATCATAAGAGGTTTAGTTTGTTTATCTAGCTATTCCTAATTATGGCTCCGTCCAAAGAAGATTAAAACTTGACAAAATGTTTACCTTGTTGTTCTAGAAATATTTATGCCATGAAGTCTAAGTAGCGCTTGGGAACTCTCTCCACCTATAAGAAACACACACTTGAGCTTGTCCTCTTGCTGCATAGAGGATTGGGCTTTCTCTCTTTAAGAGCTTTCACTTGTCATATTGCATTCTTAGCATTTTTACTTTCTTGCAATCTATACACCAAAAACCCAAAAACACTTGCATCATTTAATCATTTTAGTTTGTCTAGTGCATAGATAATAAGGGAAGTGGCACTCTTATTTTGAAAGGATAAATACTTATACCTTCTACTCCTCGTGGGATCGATACTATACTTACATATCGAAGACTTCAACGATCCCCTATACTTGTGGGTATCAAGACGTTTTCTGGTGCCGTTGCCGGGGAGTGTAGCGCTTAAGTTTTTATTCTTGTTTGCACTCGATTTTTATTTTCAGTTTTGCATATACTCTAGTTTACTTTCAGTTTTGCATTTAGTTTAGTTTTACTTTCAGTTTTGCATTTATCAAAAAACCCAAAAAAATAAAAAATGGAAAACTATTATAAAAATGCCAGGGAAGTTGCTTGGTTTAGAAAAACATATGAAGGGAAAAGATTGGGAATGTTCATGGGGGTTCTAGATATGATTGCTAGTAGGCTGCTTAATGCTCATAAGGAAGAAACTTGTTGCTCTGAATACTCTAGACACTTTGAATTCCAATGCCCTTCCAATAAAGTTGAACCTGTTATTGCAGCTTATAATACAGGAAATTATGCTCACTTAGGGATGAAAGAAGTAGAGCAATTTGTTCTTTTCATGGGAGCATATGAATTATACACTTTTATTGATGAACATGAAACCTGCCCTATAGCTTCTGAATGGGAAGTTACTATCACTAATCTCCTTAATAAATGCATAAATGAATTTGATGAAAATATCTATGTTGTTGACACAAGGAAGAGATATGCCCAAGGAATATCTAATGTTTTGCAGGAAGAAGATGATGAAAACATGAGCTTGGAAGAAGAAGTATGTGAAGAAGATGACCAAAGCCTAAGCTTGGGGATGCCCATACAGCCCCAAGAGGAGGACAATGAAGAGCAAGAAGATGATGAAGATGATGAACAACTAGAGACTGAAGAGAGGAAACATCCACCTTCACCACTTATGGATGAGGGTAACACTCAAGATTTTGCTAATGATAAACTTTGCTTTTATGATCCTGATGATGAGGAAGAACATCAACCTATGCCTAATGAGAACATTATTGATAATGATTTTAAAAATGATGAAGAAAATGGTTTGGACATGCTATATGATAATGCTTTAGATGATGGTCCTATGCTTATTGATAATCCTCCATGTTTAGTTGTTACTACTTTATGTGAGGATAAAAATGATATACTTGCTACTTGTGATGATACTCTCACTCATGAGAGTCCTACTTTATTTCTGAACTCCCCTATTCACACCATGGAGGAGAAACTTGCTTATGTTGAGGAATACTTATGTGGTTTGCAATTATCTTTAGTTCCAAATATTTGTTGCAACCATGATATTAAACCTTATATTGATCTTAATAATTATTTTGAAAGAGGGAAGCATGCTATTGAATTCCAAAATAAATTTAATGATCCTCTTTATGTGCCTATATTATCTAAGTTGAATGACTCTTGTGATTCTATGGTTGAATTTATTTCTTCTACTTGCAACTATCATAAAAGAGGAGGTACTAAGAACCCTCTTTATGCTTCTAATAAATATATGCTGCAAGTTACTACTGTTAATATGCATTGTGAAATTTCTATTTATTGTGATTCATTCATATATAAAATGCCAATGCATAGGAAGAGAGTTAGACTTAAAAGTAAATTGTTTAATATTCTGTGGTGTGTTCCTTATGCTTTAATGTCCTATTTAGTTTGAGCACACCTTTATATCCTTACAACATGTAAAATAACTTTACCTACTGTTTACTAACAATTAGTTTAAGATTTTCACTTTACATAAAATTTGGGAAAGTAAATGAGAAGGATGAGTAATGGAGATGTTGGTGTCGACCTTGAACATGTGTTTTTCATGCCAATGGAACCATTGCAAAGTCTCTATCATTAAAACTTTTCCCAAAGCTAAAACCAAATAAAAAGAGTGTTTGATTGAACATTAGTGATTTGCTGTCCAGAAAACAGATTCCTAAGCTTCACTGCGAAAAATGTTAAAAATCACAGAAGAGGAATTTTGACCTGATATTTTACGACAGCATTATTCAGCTATTAATACACAATTCAATAGTTCAAAGTTTTTTGGTTTGAGAAACGTAAGTGCCTCTGAAAATTCACTCTTTACGGGTTGTCCAGTTTTTGACAGATTCTGTCTTTATTTCGCATTACTCTCATTACTTGTGTTTTGTGTGGTTCTATTGATCAAAGAGCAATGCAAAACCATAATAATATTAGCTAATGTGTATAATCAATTCATGATATGTCTTTGCTATATCTATGATGATTTAATTTATGGAGACACTAACCCCTCTAATCAAGTTTTATGATGAATTATGTGTGAAGAGAATTTTTAAGGTGGAAGAGTTGAGGGTGATAAATAAAGGTCAAGAGGGACAAACATTCAAGCTTGGGGATGTTACCCCTAAGCTCACCCTACATATATCAAGTAAGTACAAGAATTTAAGCTTGGGGATGCCAAGCCACCTCACTCCAATCATCTTGATACCAAGTAAGTAAGCCTAGCTATATGGCTATAAAGAAAGCGCTTTACAGGAGGCAACCCGGTTGTTTTCTTTGTGTCCTCTTGCTGTAACAAGAGATTGTTTTCTTAGTTTAGTTCCTGAAGTTTTTAATAAAGTGCCAAGTTTTACCCATTTTGGTTTGAAAAAGTTGCTATTTCTATTCGGAGATTTTATTCCTGCATGGAGTTTGTGCACGGTTTGATTTTTCATTCTTATTCTGTAACTCCGAATGAGCTGATATTTTAACTGTAACTGCAAATTTGCATCCTATGTATGCCTGAATTGTTTCAGATTTTTTCGACAAGTTTAAGTAGGACAGAAAAATACGTTTTGCTGCTGCTGTTTTTCTGGACAGATTCTGTCCCATACTGTTTTATGCATAGTTTGAACTATTGAGTTGATCCAATTAAGTTTATGAGTAGGCATACAACATTATATACTATCTGATCATTCATATGAATTTTAGTCCATGTATTACATGCAGCAAGAAACTTGTTTATTTATCTCTACTAATATCACCCCACGGAAAAGAGATGGGAGAAATTGTGTTTTGAAGTTTTTTCACAGGGATTGGAGGAGATGCACCATGAGATATCCAAGGATGGTGAAAACCATAATCTTGGGGATGTGAACATCCCCACGGAACCAACACACTCTCGGTTTGCACACGTCTAACTTCTGTTTTTCTATCAATGCACTTTATCGCATAAACTTGGAGCGTCTTTTTGTTTGTTTTGCTTTTTTTTTTGTGAGACCACCGTACTATCTTTCATATGAGAATGCTACTGGAATTATGGGTTGAAATATTGTATTGGGAAAAGGGATGTCTAAGTTGATTTTTAATAACACATATAGTTGCATGATTCATGAGCTTCTTTATGAGTAATAATTTGCAAATGCTTTATCATGAGCTATCTTTTATTCATGTTTTGATGCTGTATGTTATTTCACCTTGTTTGACATGAATTAGTTAGTTCTATGGACACTCATGCATGCATCTAGATGGTCATCTTTCTCCCTTTTGCTAGCACAAAAATTCCAACAAGTAAAAACTTGTTTCCAACACCTTCAACCCAAGTTTTTCCAGTGAGTCCACCATATCTACCTATTAGCTTTATGCTATTCCAAGTATGTTTATCATGTTATTTGTGTTATCTATACCTCTAAATGAAAATGATTATGTTATTTATTGTAATGGGAAAAGTTGGTTAAAAAGCTCTCGCGAACTTGATGCACATTTTACTTTTATATCATTTAATAAACATGAACCATTGTGATTAATATTATGAAGATAGTGGCTTTATAAATGTTTAAGGTTGGGAGTTAGCCCATATGTGCTGTCACATGCAAAGCTTTCAACATGTTCCATCATTTGTTTAGTTGATATTATGTACTTTTGTTTATGGATGCCTATCATGACGAAATAATGTGGAAATAGAGTTAAGTTTAAATGAGTTTGTATAAATGGTTAGAGAGAAACCTGGGCCGCTAATCTAAGCCATGCATCATTCATGGTGGAAATTTACTTACATGCTATTTTGAAATCTTTGTGATACACCTTACAATAAAAAGCTATATCAAGTGGTAAATAAAGAGGGTGTTGAGATTGTTCATTATGTTTGTTTGTCTTGTTGTTTTGATGTGGGCTTGATCCATATCATGGGACAAGAGGTACCCCAGATGAGACTCTTGATGATACCATTATTACTTACAATGATAGATAACTTAAACTTGCTTTGTTTCCTAAGTTGAGTAATCATGGTGTAGGTACTTGTATTCAAGGGGCATGAGACATCTAACCTTTACTTTATCAAGGCCACTACTCATATTTGTTTTCACATTTAACTTTAATCATTCAAGATGCTATGATAGGGGAATGAGAGCTTAACACCAAGTATTACCATTGCATTCAATAACTTAAGTAGAATAGTTTGGAGGATAGATGAAACTTATGCATGTTTGACCTCTACTTATTTATACATCTTTTCCAAAGTGTCCACCTTTTATATTCAGATTTTCTACACTCTATGGACTACAAGTATGCCAAAGTAAGAATGTCCATAGTACTATCTTTTATGCTGCACTTTGTGAACTATCATTGATCATCTTTTCATTGAATACTTGATATCACTTTATAAACTGTTTGCATATTAATACTTCTTTGAAATAATGAATCATTTGACTTTATGTAGAAGTAGCAATCATCTTTTATATCCATGTTGTTATTATATTGCAAAGTTCATGTTAGTTTTATCACTTTCATACTCGAGGACGAGCATGAGTTAAGCTTGGGGATGTTGATGCATCTAAAATGCATACATGAACTTTGCATTATAATTCTCATATTTCAATCATATTTGCATCATATAAGGGTTATATCATTGTTTTATATTGATTTTGGGGATAATTCACAGTTTCCCCATTTATTTGGAATTAACCCTGCACTGGCAGAAAACCCTATTTTCTATATTTTGATGTTTTAGGGACCCAAACGACGTCCAAATGAGCTGAAAATTTACGGGGATCGTTTTTTGGAAGAAACAAAGCATTGGGAAAAAGGATGAAAAAAAGTGGAGGCCAGAAGGCGAAAGGGGGGGCCCCACGCGACTACAGTACTAGGCCGTTGGGGACCACCTATTTTGATCCTCGTGGCCCCGTTTGCATCGATCCTTCGCCCTGAAGCATCCTCGTGACCTAAAAACGACTGCATAAATAGTCCCCCGAGGAGTTTCTCAAGGAGGCGGCGGAGAAACACAAAACCAGAAACAGAGAGACAGAAGGCTGCCGCCGGAGAAGATCGGAGGGGGGAAACACCGCCGGAATCACCTTCGGAGGTCTTCTCCATCCCCCCTCCGGAGTCTCCATCAACACCACCGCCAAGACCAGCACCATCTCCATCACCATCTCCATCACCATCTCCATCACCATCTTCGTGATCCACTTCATCCCCCTCATAGTTTGAGATTGGTTGATCCCTAGCTATTGTCTAAGTGCTATTTTACATGTTTGTGAATTGCTACTTGTCATTGTTTTGTGGGGAGATCATAATTTCAGATTGTGTTGTATCACTGAATCATATCATGTCTTGGCGTTGTGAGTAGTTCTCTCATGTTCCTGGGGGTATAGGATGAATTGGCAATGATTTATATATGACATGTGTTGGTATTTTGTCTAGTTTTTATCTTTGATGTGATTCTATGATGGTGTTGTGTGAACGTCGACTGCATATCACTTCACCTATATGGGCTCATAGGAGAACACCATAATGTGATGAATTGAGGAGGACTTAGGGGGACAAGTAAACCTGAGACCGAATCATGAAGTTACTTTATGGGGTATTAGTATCGGGGATTTTAAAGATTAATGCTATGGTGGGACTTTATGTCTTAATAACTCTTGTGCAGTCATTCACTTGGCCACATGATCCATCATAAGAGGTTTAGTTTGTTTATCTAGCTATTCCTAATTATGGCTCCGTCCAAAGAAGATTAAAACTTGACAAAATGTTTACCTTGTTGTTCTAGAAATATTTATGCCATGAAGTCTAAGTAGCCCTTGGGAACTCTCTCCACCTATAAGAAACACACACTTGAGCTTGTCCTCTTGCTGCATAGAGGATTGGGCTTTCTCTCTTTAAGAGCTTTCACTTGTCATATTGCATTCTTAGCATTTTACTTTCTTGCAATCTATACACCAAAAACCCAAAAACACTTGCATCATTTAATCATTTTAGTTTGTCTAGTGCATAGATAATAAAGGAAGTGGCACTCTTATTTGAAAGGATAAATACTTATACCTTCTACTCCTCGTGGGATCGATACTATACTTACACATCGAAGACTTCAACGATCCCCTATACTTGTGGGTATCAGCCTGCAATAAAATCGGAACTGCGTCGGTCGCCGTACATCCATCGCTGCCGTTCATCCATCTGCATATCATATAATTAAGTTTATCAAATACAATTAGAATAACATATTGAATACTGAAATGACCACCGTATATCGACACATGCAAAATTTGTATCAATTACAGATGAAAAGGACAAAGGTTGCTAATTAACCTCGATCGATCGGAGGAAAGAGAGAGGAAAAAGCCTAAGGGTGGCTCGGGCACCTCATATCATTTTGTGTGAACTTAAATGTGGCTCGGGAATTTCATAGAACACCTCTTGTGCATAGCAAAGGAAAACAAACTAGCACCCACCTCTAACACCTCCTAGCAGAAAAAAATAGAGGAGTAGAATGGCTGGCTTTATATATAGGCAGGGGACTATTAGTCCCGGTTCGTGCTACCAACCGGGACTAATGCGCTGCGGGAGCTTTAGTCCCGGTTGGCAGCACGAACCGGGACTAATGCCCCCGGCCCAACCGGGACTATTGGCCCACGGGGCCCTGGCCGGTCGAACCGGGACCAATGCCTGGCATTGGTCCCGGTTTGTATGGGAACCGGGCCTAATGGCTCCCCCCCCTTCCCAAAGACCATTTTTCCACTAGTGCATTCTAGGCTCGCCAATTCAACCTTAGTATATTGCAGTGCATACATGGCTTACACCCACCGTATGTGAACGCAGATATGTCTGACACCCGATCATCACAGCGTGCCTCATAACGGAGAACTTTCTTGGTGGTGCATACTAAGGGAGAACACGACATTGCTTTTTATCCGGAGGGATCACCTATATTGCTACCGCCTTATATCTAATGCAAACAATATAGGTAGCACACAACAACTATTAACATCTAATGTAATATGTGTGACATGATATGGTCTCCCGCGCCATGATCTCCCCATCGTGCGCTCCGGCGCCGCACCGGGTCACTATGCCTCCACGCCAGCAATGAAATATTTCGCTAAATACTTACCGTTACCATATCATATCACGCGCCCCTGCAAAATAAAGTTAGAGGCCTCTAATTTATCTTTTGCATATTTTACGTTGTTGAGGGGCTTTCGCAAAACGAATCACTTTCTAACTTATGAATCTACAACCACAACACCGATTAAATATTTGTCTCTATTACACCCATTGGCCCTCTATTGAAAATGCCATACCACCATTGTTAGATAGACAGACACCCGCCAGCCGCATATATGGTACAAGACATATGTCAATTGCGGAACCAGTCTCGCGTAAGAGTACGCGTAAGGTCGGTCCGGGCCGCTTCATCAAGCAATCCAACAATATGACAAGTGCACGTGAGAGGGTAACAATTATTATAGATCGAGTACCCACATATTTCTATGTGTTCTAACTGTACTATATATCTACGCATAGATCGGCTCTGATACCACTGAAGGGGGTTTGTGTGCAGAAAACAAAAAAAATTCCTAGCAACGCAAAAGATGAACTAGCCAAAATCTATTACTCTGCAGATGTTAAGTAACAGAGGGAATCGGAATTCATACCCTAGAAGACCGAAAGCGTTAACATTCCGATGAATGCGTTGTCGATCGAGTCGTACGACGCCGACCTCAAGGTCGTGTATTCGTACGGGCGATGAGTCCTGCAGCGGCAAGCACCTCTGTAGTTCTACACGCGTACGATGTAGCGACGAACCCCGGCTCCGGTCTAGCGGCAGCGGCGGAAGATGAACAGCTCGAACCAAAGCACCAGTATCACGGCGGTGGTATTTTGCGGAGAGACCTCTCTACCACACGCAGCTTCGAAATGCGGAACCACGCTTGAGGTGAGAGACAGAGAAATTGGGATGCCTTCAAAGGGAGAGGGGCAACTCCTTGTATAGGAGGAGGGGGAGGCCAACCCCTTTGGCTTAGCCATGTGGGACTAAACCCCACATGGCTCGGCCGGCCAAGGGGCAGCCGCCGGCCCTGGTAGGCCCCACGTGGGGCGCCCCCACTTGGCCCAGGCCGGCCGGCCACCTCCTCATGGCGCAGCCCCCACTTGGGCCTCCCCTTTTGGGTGGGGCCCATTTAGGTGGGCTGCCCTTTTAATATAAAATTAAATATTATTTAATTATTAATTACTTTAATGTCATACTATTTAATTTATCTCGTATCGAAACTCCTGTCATTGCCCTTCGATCTCCATCGGATACTTCTCCCTTAATTCCGACACATCTTCGGAACTCCTCCGATCACCATCCGAAAATTCCCGGAATGATTCTGGAGGTGGTCTCTCTTATTTCTTCAGTATCGAAACTATTCCTAAGCATCTTCTACCCTTAAGCGTGCCACCTACGGTTCGGGATCACTCCAGACATGATCGAGACCCCTCTTCGATCAATGACCAACAGCGGGATCTGGAAACCCATGATGGCCCCTGTGGGTTCCACGAAGTTCTTTGTCGCTTGAACCTTAACATCGTTCAGCATTCCGTTTGTCACACGATATCAAGTTTGTCAGAGATCCCCATCTCATTATCCGGCAAACTTATTTACTCGTCTCCATGATATTATATCTCCGTGACCTAGTCACATGCTTGCAAGACTTGATGTAGTATCACCGAGTGGGCCCAGTGATATCTGTCCTTCACGCGGATGGACAAATCCCGCTCTTGATGCATACGCCTCAAAGTATTCATTTAGGAATCCTGATAGACACCTTTATGATCACCCTGTTACGGTGTGACGGTTGATTCAGTCAAAGTTTCCCTCTGGACTAGTGAGTAAATATGATCTCATGGTCTAAGGATTGGTTACAATGTTTCTTTTAAGTTATCACAATGCCGATATTCGTGACAAATCTTATTGCACTAAGTTACATTGGGTGGATGTCCATCATGTTATTCTCCAATAACATGACTCCATTGTCAATTGACATAAATGTCCATGATCAGGAAGCCTTGACCATCTGTTGACCAATGGACTAGTCAAGTAGAGGCTACTAGGGACCTGGTTATTTTATATCACACGTGTATTAATGTTTCCGCTTAATATAGTTATAGCATGACATAAAACTTATTATGAACACTTTGAGATATGATAATAAAAACTCCTTTATTAATTGCCTCTAGGGCATATTTCCAACAGGGAGACTAGTGAGTACCCAATTTACTAGCACTAGCCTATCACCATATGAAAGGAGCTTCCCCTTCCAGCACCCGAGCTTACTCTCAAAGCGGTTCTTGACTGGATTCCATTCCGAATTACGTAATTTTCGGTAATGAATGGGAACACCTAAATACCTGAATGGCAAAGAACCAGACTCACAACCAAAAAGTTCTTTATATTATTGTTCGCTGTCCTTGGCCGCCCCGAAACAAAAAAATATCACTTTTATGAAAATCGATTTTGAGCCCGAAGAGTTGCTCAAAAATGCATAATATTAGTTTCATGTTTAACGCTTTCTCGAAATCGTGTTTCATGGACAAAATAGTATCATCCTCACATTGAAGGATAGACACTCCTCCCTCCACCAATGAGGTATGAGCCCTCAACATGGCCATCTTCCTTTGCACGAGCAATAAAAATAGCCAGCATATCGTCAACCAGGCTAAAAAGGATAGGCGATAACGAATCTGCATGCCTCAATCCCTTCCGAGTTTGAAAATAATGACCTATATCATCATTAACTCGTATCCCGACACTACCCCCTGAACAAAGTTAGTAATCCAGTCATACCACTGAGGTGGAAAACCTTTCATACACATAGTTTGTTGTAGGAAAGGCCAATTCACTTTGTCGTAAGTTTTCTCAAAATCAATGTTGAACAAGACTCCATCCATCATCTTCGTATGCAATTCGTGCATTGTGTCATGAAGTATTGCTACCCCTTCAAGAATATGTCTACCTGGAATGAAAGCGGATTGAGTAGGCCTAACCACAATTTGAGCAATTCTCGTAACTCGATTAGTCGTCACCTTTGTAAAACTCTTGAAACTAACATTGAGAAGACAAATAGGTCTATATTACTGAATTTGATCCGCATTTTATATTTTGGGCAGTAGTATGATCACACCAAAATTCAGCTTAAACAGGGGCAGCTCCACCTGATGAAGTTGAACAAACATGGCCATGAGGTCATCCTTGATGACTGTCCAAAGTTTTTGATAGGGAAACCCGTTTGGACCCGGAGCTTTATTATGTTCCATCAAGAGATCCCCTCATACACCTCCTTCTCAGAGAATGCAGCTGTTAATATAGCATTCTCCTCCGATGATAATTGCGGACTGTCGTGTGTCATCGTCTCATCCATAGAGACATTATTTTGAGTCGGCACCCCAATTTTTTTTTAATATTCTGTTATATAAACCTTTAAATCTTGTTCCCCGAAAATTGTGCCTTCTTCTTGCTCTAATTGGAAAATTTTCTTTTTTCCACGCTTGCCATTAGCAATTAAGTGGAAGTATTTCGCGTTGTTGCCTCCTTCCTGAATGTGTTTAACCTTAGCTCGCTGAGCCCATTTGGTCTCTTCGGCACATCTAAGTTTACCAGCATTCTCATTAGCGTCCCTCAGTTTAGCTTGTTCAGCTGCACTCAAAGGAATGCTTTCGGCTTTGATATCAAGCTCGTCTATGATACTCAGCCAACGTTCTTTCTCTTTTTATACTTTCCTCTTCGAATTTTAGCCCAGCCTTTTAGATACCGACAGAGGTGTCTAATTTTGTTTTGACATCTTTCAGTGGGCATAAGGTACACTGAAGTAACGCAGATTACATGATCAATGTCACACTAGAGTACACAGTACAAGCGTGCAGTAACTCTGAAGAATTTCATCAGTTTATCAACCCACCGGATAAGAATAAAAACAACTCAAATGGGTCGATTAGATAACCTTCAACTTTTGCATTTGACATATTTTATTGTGTGGGTAAATACATGGGAAAATGGCACCAGTACATGATAAAGTATGAGTAAATAAAACAATTGTGCAAGAACATGATCCATGTGCAATTTAGTAAACAAGGTTTGTAATTCTCCCTCCGTTTATGTAAAAGAAGGTGTATAGGTTTTGTCAAAAGTCAGGAACATTGGTAGTATACTAGAAGGGACGCTCTGCTGCGCCTGCTGACTTTTGGTGACTGGGATGAGACATTGAATTTTTTCCTAACAGAAAATTGGACGTGAATCTATGTGGAAGTTATGTGTGAACTCCGTACAAAAATATAACTCAATTTCAGAATTGAACTTTCTAAGAAAAGGGCTAAAAACTCGTATTCACCACATAAACAGTTGACATAACAAGTTTGTTGACTCCTTGAACTGAATTTTGGCGCCTTTAGATTTCATTGCAAGGTTAAAGGCGAGCGGGATATTCACAATAAGTCATTACACACGTCATTAACCACTGGGAAAAGCCTTGAATTTATCATTTGTACCTAATTTTATTCTGACAAATACAAACCATTGAAACCGTTGACATTAAAGCCCCTTCTTTGATCCTTACTATGACTGACCTTAAATTGTAGTACGATAGGAGCAATGCTTGGATTAAAAAATGGCGGAGCATCTACCAAATGAAGATGAAATTGTTTGCATAAACATTGGCAAGAAGTGGTCCTAACAACATGTTGTCTCCTACATGTGATAGAGAGGCACTCACCTGGATTAGCATTTGCGACAAGGAGAAACAAATAGATGCAGTAGAAATACCACATAAAAAAATGACCGACAGACATTTCTTCATTTCAAGATGTATCAAATGAGGCCCAAGATATAAAACGAATTTGAGTGGGAATTAACCTTTGTCACCATGACTTGAAGGATCCAAAATAAGTTCGATCCTCCGCCAGTTCTAAAATCTAGCTGAAAAGTAGCCAAGATAGGTTTGGCACTGGGATGAAATAACATGAGTTTGGCATTTTTTGAAAAGTAACAGCGAATCTAGAGGTCCAGGAGAGCATGGATTTTTGGTAAACTCTGCCAGAAAGTAATCAATATAGCTTTGGCGTTGAGACAAAAAAACATGAGTTTAACTTTTTTGAAGAACAATATAGTGAGTATAAAGTTCCAGGATAGCATGTACCTTCTAATGAACTCGAGATGAAGAAGTTGATAGATGCAAATAAAAATCAAGGTTAAAATGCTTTTATTCAATCAATATGATCATACACATAGGCTGTGCAAAGAGATTAACACTTTTGGAAAAATAAAGTTGGAGAAATATGAAAATTACTTCTAGAACCTAACGTGCATGCTTATGTATATTATTTGGAAACCTAATTGGACAAAAACATAAGTTAATAGAAAATCTAAATATCCGCAAGAACAAAACTAATTGGACGCTACGAATAAGGCGTAACCACAATAACATGAATAAGCTTGCACATATCCTGATGCATATGCCATAGAGATCTGAAATCATGAATAAGGCGTAACCGCAATAACAAGAGAATGAAACATAAGAATAAAATTCACAGTTACTGTCGTTGTCACAAAATTAACAAATCTCCAGTAACAATGATATGAAGTAGCACACAGAAGGACGAATTGATTTTTGACATTATTTTTAGGATTTAATTATGTCATGCAACCAAGAAATATAATGTTTGTGCTCATACAGGGAAAGCCTACACTCCTATTTTCAGTTATATCCAGAAACTGCACGTATCCCTATATCGTTAATTTGATTAGCGCAATAAAAGATAAATAATACAGAAAATATACCACTATAAGCTTCAACGTTATATTTTCAAATGTTATAATTTTTTTGTTATATAATTTATATTATATTGGTAAAATTTACAGCCTAGTAATACGCGCAAGCCACGTAAACTGAATCAGAGGGAAAATATTCAGCTGGCCCTGCTAATTTCACGCATCATCTTTTGCCCAATAAAAAGTTGCTTAATTTAGTGGTTGATTAATAAATGGCACATAAAAATATGGTTAAACATTAGTGTAGGTAAAACATTTAATCACACTCAAAGAAACAAAGACATTCCTAATGTTCTTTGTCAAGAAGCAAGCCATTAATCATAACTGAACACAACTATGAATTAGATATTAAAAATAGC
Source organism: Puccinellia tenuiflora (assembly GCA_012064385.1). Taxonomy (NCBI): domain Eukaryota; kingdom Viridiplantae; phylum Streptophyta; class Magnoliopsida; order Poales; family Poaceae; genus Puccinellia; species Puccinellia tenuiflora. The sequence continues at coordinate 449,380 of QRDG01000329.1, read as the reverse complement.
ATCAGTGTGAGATGTGTGAGATGGAGGCGGTGGTGACAAGCTGTGTCAACACGTGAGCTATGAGAAAGAAAGAAAAAAAATGAGTGGGATCCACATATTAGGCAAGTGTCAATATTCGGTTGGTAAACCGTGAGGAGAAGTCACAGCTCTCTAATTCTAGGGAGCTTAGTAATACGCGCAAACCCTGTAAACTGAATCAGAGGGAGTATATTCAGCTGGCCCTGCTAATTTCGCGCATCATCTTTTGCCCAATAAAAAGTTGCTTAATTTAGTGGTTCATTAATAAATGGCACATAAAAATATGGTTAAACATTAGTGTAGGTAAAACATTTAATCACACTGAAAGAAACAAAGACATTCCTAATGTTATTTGTCAAGAAGCAAGCCATTAATCATAACTGAACACAAATATGAATTAGATATTAAAAATAGCATCAGTGTGAGATGTGTGAGATGGAGGCGGTGGTGAAAAGCTATGTGAACAAGTGAGCTGTGAGAGAGAAAGAAAAAAATGAGTGGGATCCACATATTAGGCAGGTGTCAACATTCGGTTGGTGTACCGTGAGGAGAAGCCACAACTCTCTAATTCTAGGGAGCATAGAGGTTGGAGGGATAAATACAATCTTTTGCCTTTCTGTATGGTGAGAGATGATATTTCTGGACAAGTCCTCACTTTTTTCCTCATATTGTACCCTACACTATTACCATGATAAAGTATGAGTAAATAAAACAATTGTGTAAGAACATGGTCCATGTGTAATCTTTACCTAATAATAAAGGAAGAGTTGCTTCTCCCAAAAAATTCGTCCAGCATTAAAACTGTCCCTATTGTTTAGTTTAAATTACATGGATTGCCACCACTTTAAGAAAATAACAACTCGTTTTTTGTTCCGATAAAAACAGATAGACGCACAGTGGTCGCATGAACCCGTCCTCGCGCCGCTTCCGGATCCCAACTCGCACCCTCCCCTCTCCACGATTCCCCGGTCGTCGGGCGCTCTACTCCTCCATGGTTAGCCGCCATTGGCGCTCTCCATCCGATTGAAGCTACATCCTCCCGTGTCCCGTCGAGCTGGACAGGTACCATCAGCCGTCGACCGGCCAGTCGAGCGGTCGTTAACAGCCGTCACCAAGCTGGTGGCGGCCGGTGGAGCTACGGGCGCAGGCAGCCGGTGCGTCCCCATCTTGAGTTTCTCTGTCAGCGAGAGGGTCGGCGGCGGAAGGGAGACGGCGCTGCCGTTCGATCTGGCCATGGAGAGGCGAATTCTGGTTGTGGAGGGCCGGATTCGAGCTCCCTAGCTCTGAATCTAGCCATGGAGGCGATGGCACACCGACGACGTCCACCTCCCCCGTTCAGTCGAACGGGACCGCCGAGGCCCAAAACCTTCGAGCCTGCCCTCCCCGACCGTGACCTCGCCACGCCTGCGTCCGTTGGACCACGACATGAGCTCTATCCCTCATTCCAGCTGTTCCACAGCAGCGTGCGCAAGCAAAGTTCGAGTGCCAACACGAGATCTCCCGTCGGCCCAGATCTTCGGTATTCAAGTGCTAGCACAAGGTCTGAATTTCCGATCAGATTTGCATGTACTCCGTCCAGTCATGCCTACATACGATTCAGCATTATGTCTTTCTATACGTACGTGTGATCCACCTAGCGCGGCTGTAGAAGAAAAGTGGAGCAGCCTGAAGACCGCATCAATTTGCAGAGGTTCAACAGAGCATTTGAATCGATGCACGGAATTTGCTGTGCGAGGACCCCTCCGTGCACCTCCATTCCTGGTTGTACTATCCCTAGCTCTAACCTCTACTACAGCAGATTGAGATTCACACATTCTTTGATGGCACCATTATTTGGTTGTTGATTGCCTCAAGTTAAATTTCCATGATGGGCACTGGCCCATGGGGAGTTTTAGCATCAGAAGGATATGAGTTTATTTGAAGCAGAGACGAGACTGCCTGATAATTTTGTTTCTTCACTTTGGTCGTGGATCTCTTAACCATCTGGTATTCTGATGGTGTAACATTCTATCGATGAAAGCTACTACGATTATATATGAGATGTTTCTTCGCCATAATTTTTATGTTTCTTTTTGTTAATATCGATAAGGAGGGATCTCAATGTTTGTAGTGACAAAGACTAAAAACCAAAGTTGACATATTGATGTTTTGTGCGAGATAGGGATAAATGAATGAGAAATCCCATGAATAAATTGGCTGTGGTGCATCATTATCAAGGAGGGAGAAACTGTTTGTCGTGATGTTATCTGAAACCATGCTTTTAGACGTTCCATTGTTTGTCCCCGTTGCAACGCACGGGCATGTTTACTAGTAATGTAGTAAAGAAGAAGAGACAGTCCTCTTTTGTAATATATTTGTACAATCTTTTGTCTTTCTGTACGGCGAGAGATGATATTTCTGGACAAGTCCTTACTTTTTGTCATATTTTACCACACACTAGTACCATGAAGGTAATAAAATACATCTTCAAGTGCACGAGTACGCAAGAACACTAAAAGATGTAGATAAAACATAGGACCACCGCCTACCAAACTAAACTATTATAACATATAATTTTTTTTATAAAAAACTCAAAATTATTTAGTGAAATCAAAGTTCATCTTTTTAAGATCGGGTGTAATCCACACATGAGCTGAACGCTTGGAACAAAGCTGATGAGACACAATTTCCTCCCTTCGGTTATTAGCCAAGTTGAGAATCCCAATATCACGATGCTTATTCTTGAATCCCTTTGTGCAAAGCACACTATCGTCGGTAAAGTAAGCATGATTTCCCTTGAGAGCCGGATACTCTTTCGCGGTTAGACAAAGTGACTGATTATGCCCAAGAAACAACACGTTGTCCTGCAAGCAACTGGTTTCCTCAATATTCTTTCCTGCAGCATCAACTTCATATATTTTAAGTTTTTCGGTGTTCCAAAACACAGATTCCCCGGGCTTAGGTTCTAACATACATTGCTCATATGACCTCCACACTTGAAGAAGATTGCCCGATGGAGATTGCGCGATGTACACACTCAGACACCTGTTAGGCTCGGGCGCCCCCATAATCATCTTCATCGTGACCGCAGTGCTGCTAAGATCGAAACAATGAATTTGTTCATAGTTAGTCACTGCATACAGCAGACCATCCTTGTAAATGCAATCCTCATAGTTGGTGTATGGTGGCAGCCATGTCCATCTATCATCCCCTACCCATGCAAACGAGAGCTGACAAAGCGGATTGTGGATGAGCACCACAAGGCATCGATTGCATGCATCAGAAAACACAAAAGCTTTATGCTGGAGATGGTCCCTCAGCTCCGCAAGAGAAAAGACCAATGGCGGGCGGTAAACCATTTTTGCAGTGTGGCACGAGTATTCATACTTGTGAAGAGCACCAGAGTCGTCATAGATGGGCTTCACCTGCTCGAGGCCGATCACGGAGGGGGCATCGATCTGCTCACCAGTGATTGGATTGACAAGGTGCATCTCAGATCTGCCGTCGACCGTAACCAGCAAACCCAGCGAGGACCCAATCAGATACCTAGTGCTGATAGGTGGCTCCGGAAGAGTTAACCTGTACACCCGCTTCTCCACGAGGTTGTAAAGGCAAGCAACGCTCTCATCACCAGCTGATTCGGAAGTGTAGACGAGGCATGGCGTCTGGGCGAGTTTGTAGTGCCCAAGGTTGCGCAGCCTCGAATATGCGGAGCGCCAGGAGCGGCAGACAGAGCCGGCACGTACGAGGTCAGGGATAGCAAAGATGGCGAAGATAACCATCAAGATGTCCTGAGACAGCTCCGGCGATGTGCTCACCATAGTCTCGATCGGCTCCGACGACGATGTGCCCACCATAGTCAGAGCTTCGGCGATACTCTGACTATTCTCAGGTGTACCGTCAGACTTCATGGTAAGCTAAAGGTCTCTCCAAGCTTTCGAAGTTGCAAGTTTGGATTGAGGCAGCCAGCCTCCTAGGTATACTTATAGATCACAAACTGAGGACAAACCTGATCCGAATAGGCGAAGAACTGGATCTGGCACTCGGGAACTTTATTGTTATTAGGGACGAACTTGATTCGAGTCCCACTCGGTTTGCTTGATTGCTTCTCAGAATCCTCTTCTACAAAGGCCGGAAATTAAGGTACTAACCGACCAACCGGCGGAAGATGAAACTCGAATATCACAGCAACCGAATCACTCCTGATCCGAGTACGATTGAATAGGGACAACCTGTCAAATTTGTTTGTACTGTTTACTCGCATCTGAACCGAACCGGTACGGCTGGTACGAGGAAATCCCAAAGAGATCTAGGGTTCCGTCCCTCTTGCCGGTGAAAATGCCGGTCCTCCCGCCTCCCGCGACCCTTGGGGGCCTCGGAGGTGTGGTGGACCGCGGCCTCTCGCCGGTGGGAAGATTCACAGTTATTTTTTTAGTTTGTTTCATTGTTTTTTTTTGGGAAAGTGTAGCGACTACGATATCTTAAAAATAGAATAAAGTCCTTCCCGTCCTATCATCGCTCTGGTGGTGCGCCTAGCGCCGGCAGAGGACACATGGAGTTACGTGTCCGGCGGATTTCTTGGGATCCGGTCTGTTTTTGTGTTCGTCCGTGTGCTTGTAGGTTTGGCTCTTCCGATCTATGGTTGTCATCATTGACGATGTTTGCTGCTCTCGTGCGTTGATCCTTTCGAGTCTTACCACGACGACTTTCCGCATATCTACTGCAACAAGCTATACTACGATAAACTTTACCCGGCTCCATTTTTTGGTTGTTTTCTTTTCAATTTTTCTTGTCCTTTTTAATTTTTGTTTGTGGTTTTCTCTCTTTTTATAACGTTAATATGAATATTTGAAGAAAAATAATCTATAAAGTTGACAGATTTATAGAGTTCAAAATAAAAGTTCATGAGTTTTTTTTAAAATTGTTTGTGTAGCTCAAAAATTTGTTTTAGAGGTGAAAACGTTCATATAAGAGACAAATAATGTTTGCACAATACAAAATCGTGAGTTTAAAAAAATTATCGTCCAATAAAACAACTGTTTGTGGGTTCATAAAATTATTCAACAACGTATCGACTTCCCAAGTACTTCTAAGATTGATTTGTACTCTAATTTGCACAATTTGAATAAAAACTAATCCGGACCGACGCAACTTTCACCAAGTTTTCTATGGTGTTTATTTTTGTGTATAGAAAATGTCCAAAAAAGCAAGTATGCCATAAATTCTTTCAACAGAAAAAAGCACGGAGCCAGAAGATAAGCCAAAGGGGGGGCACCAAGATCACTGGCGACCTACCCCTTGTCCGCGACGTGGGCTCGAGAGTACGCGCTGGCCACTGCATCTCACACACCATCAGCTTATATTTTTCATTTCCCTCGAAACCCTTGAGGATAAACGCACATCATATTTCCGTGATACAGAGTCATGATAACCTTTGTTCACCTTCCGGGGGGGGGGGGGGGGGGGGGGGGGGTAATCTCGAGTTTGTTTTTGGCCTCTAGAGAGAGGAAACTGAAGTCGTCGTCATCACCAACTCCTCTTCGCCGGCCCATCATGTTTCTAGCATCCATGTGTGAGCAACCCACTACCACAGAATAGGCTATCTGTGGCGCATGGTTTTGCAATTCTGTGGCGCATCTGTGGGCTAGCCTGGTGCGCCACAGAATTCTCGCCACAAAAATATTTTCTGTGGCGCACCAGGAATATGCGCCACAGAAAGCACCCCTGTCTGTGCGCCACAGAAATAGGTCGCCAGGACCCTATGGAGAGGCTTTCTGTGGCGCACTGCCCTTGGTGCGCCACAGAAAGTGGTGCGCCACAAAAACTAAAAAAGGTGCGCCACAGAAGTGTTAACCAGAAAAACTGTATTTTTTTATTTTGCTGTATAAATACACGTATATACAGTATTTATACAGGTTTATACAGAAAATACAGGTATATTTGACAGGTATATAAACAGACAATGATATTAATCAATATGTCATCACACATATATATTACTTAATTAGTGGCCCGATCGAGATACATATATATATATACACATAGTCACAAAAGTGCCGAATGTAAACACAATTAGCTAGTCATGTATATACAACCAAAAGTTCAACATTTCACACTACACATTACAAATCAAGTGTTCGCCGCCTAACTATGATCCGGGAGCATGCATAATCATGGAGTCCTCTACTTTCGTGGCTCCGGCAACGGTAGAAAGCCTTGTTTCGTCCTCCTCTCCCTGGTGTCATACTGTGCCTCTAGTCGTTCTTCGATACTCCTCTGAGACAACACTGAAGATAAATTGGGATATATATAGGTTAGTGATATAAAATAGAGTATAATTTATTCATCTAAGTAGAGAGGCAAGACAATCATATGGCTATCCTATTTGGGTTTCATAGCATAGCATATATATAATAGATAACCCTACGCATGCACTTCTATATATAATACCTCTGTGGTGGTGGTAGGCCCCTGATCTGTGAAGGACATCTTCGAGGATGATCGTTGTCAACTGCAGCTGGATGCGATGGAAGTCTGCTCTGTAATCAGCATCGGTGAGAGCATCCTCTGATTTGGTGTATTCTGCGAGACCCGATGAAAACTTTGTTTTCTCGCAATCCCGGACAATTCCTTTAAGGTGATGGAGGGCGTAGTAGGCCTCCTTCACGCTGCCATCCAGTTGCTTGATGCAATGGAATCCGCTCCCATGCTGAAACTTGTGTGTGTTTTCATCCGTGAAAAATTCCGACTTGTTATGGAATGGGCCGCCCTTTTGGGCATAGGCCTCGAGAGCGTCATCCAGAACACCCTTTATTCTGGTGTATCGTCTCGGCGTGGATTTATTCCCCGAGTCCAAATAAGTGGCAATGGACCACCTCGGGGCTACGGAGATGAGTGCGCAGTACTTGTCCCTGCTCAACACAATTGAAACGGAATGTTGGACAAAGGATCAGCGATGGAAGAAATGTACAAGAAGGCATAAGATACGATGGTGGCGAGCGGATGTGTACTTACTCGAAAAAGAAAGGCAGAAGAAGGGTGGTCTTTCTCTTGTTGGCCAGCATGACCCTTACGAGGTACTCCTTGGCCGTTTCCCTTGTCTTTGACCCTTCCTCCAGATGGCTGTCGTGCTTGGTTGAAGCCTTCCATGAAACCGCGCCTGAGCACGTGTTCCTCCAATTGTCCGGAATCAGGGTCGATCCATCTCACAAGTTTGCAACTTCGACACGGACATCGTATCTGGCGCCCGTTGCACCGTCTCATTTCCGCCTTCGCTTCTTCCTTGTAGTTGTCGATTCGACCCGAGCTCATCTTGATGACCATGGTCGCCTACGCGGTATACATACAGAGTATGTGTTATTAATTAGAATTAAGTAATCGCAACATGCTCACACACATACAAGCTTCTCATGCGGGAAGTCGGAAATGTTCGACGGAAAAATTCGGCATGACTTCCCCTAAAAGTAGGACATATGGGTGGTGCAAAAATTCACCGAAATGGAAATGAATCAACAATTCGGCAAACATCCATGCACCACGCCAGCGCAAGCTACAACATGCAAAGATTCAATCAAACCACACACACAAGTTTCATGCATATACGTGTAAATCGCCCGCCGACAAGTTTCTCATGCCTTCAACAAACATCCATACACCAATACCCACCTTGTAGATCTAGATCCGTTGCCGAGACGTGACCGTGATCGATGAGAGAGAGTGTGTGGTGATGGAGAGAAAATAGTGGACAAAAAGAGAGGAGGAGAATATAAATGGAGACTCTCCCCAAGCCCTCACCAATTATATATCAAATTGTGGTAGGTTTAATAACAAATAATGGAGAATAGGATGGTCAAAATGGCATGGGAGAGAGAAGGAGCTCGGGTTAGTAAGATGGGAGCTAGGAAGAAGGAGGGGGTCACATGGGGAAAGGTGGTCTACCACCTTTTTGTAGATCTGGGCGTCCACATTCTGTGGCGCACGGGCCCTGATGCGCCACAGAAAGTAGCTATTCTGTGGCGCACCTCGGCTGGTGCGCCACAGAAATTCATCTTTCTGTGGCGCATCCTTATCCATGCGCCACAGAAAGATGAATTTCTGTGGCGCACCAGCCACGGTGCGCCACAGAAAAGGCCGAGATGGACCACGGCCCGCTGATTGAAGGTGGGGCCCACGCATATTCTGTGGCGCATGAAGAGTGGTGCGCCACAGAATTCTCCCTTTCTGTGGCGCATGGCGTGCCGTGCGCCACAGAAAGTTGATATTCTGTGGCGCATGTGCTAATGATGCGCCATAGAATGTTCAAATTTCTGTGGCGCATCAACAGCCATGCGCCACAGAATTATTTTTTGTGGCGCATGGATTAAGGGTGCGCCACAGACAGGCAACCTCCCTATAATGCTTTTCCTGGTAGTGACCCCGCTGTAGGAACATGGCTTGGATGCTACTGGATGACATTTCTTATGGTATAGTGATAGATTTGTTAGGGCTTGATGCCTAGCATACATTATGTTCCGAGATTGATGTTATTATGACTTTGTTGTGCGCAATGCTTGTCACTAGGTCCCGAGTGCCATGATTTTAGACCTAAACCTTGTATCTTTTCATGAATATATTTGTGTTTTGGATCAAATCTGCAAGTTATATGCACTTGCTATTGTTCTGGATCGGCGACCCCAAGGTAAAATTGTTGGGGTATCAAAGGGGATGGCAGTAATTTGAGAACTACATGTATTCATTGAGTGTTAATGTTTTGATTTGGTGCTTTGCAAAAAGTGTACTATAACTACCTAAGGTTCTTAATTGACCTTGCTGAAATGGGATGGTATGACAATAGATCTAGTGCAAATTCTTATTGCAAGCACGTACAACAAAATATAGAATACATGTCTACATATGACTAACAAATTGGAGTCACTTTATCCTTGACGCTTCCAAAATATGTGCATCTTTATCTATGTTTAAATCGTATATTTGTCATGAAAATGATGATATATCACTTTATACATGCCACTAATCACTAATGTGCAATTTATATTGCAAAACTCCTTGTGAATTATTTTCTCGCAGCTAAAGAAGAAATTCTGACGAATATCAAGCATTTATTAGAAGAATTATCCGACTGGGAGTTGCCAAAATATATATAGCAGATCCAAATCTGGCCGTAACAAGACCTAAGGACCACCGGTACAGTCACATCCGACCATAGGTGACCGCTCCGGTGTCGGTTAGATGCATGTCATCAATCCAAGCAATGTTTGCGAATGGACCTATGTCGAATTCGCAACATAAGGCCTCCGAAAACCTAATCATGTCGACAACCTATAAGAAGGAGAGGGGACAGCCACCAAAAGAAAGCCGCCAACCATCGTCTTCCACAAAGTGCTGTTGTCGTCATTGCTCCACCACCATCTCTATCATTGTAGTCATCTACATAGTCATACTCGTAATCTTGATCTCATCACAGTGGCAACATTGTAAGAACTATCAATCATTCATATCAAATACTATTTTACAATGTTTTCTGTTGTTGATATGATAGCAATGTGTGAGTAGTCCACTCGGGCTAGGGGCTAATGCCTAACCTACTAGGTATGTACAATCTAACCAATGGGATATTAGTTTAAAGAGTCATATATATATGATAGAAATATATGTCTCTTGTCAAAACCTCTCTCCTAGGACTTGTCAGGTACCCAAGACCCCATAATCAAGGTTGAGGTGAGAGCAGGGGAAAGTGGAAGGCTATGCGCGAAACCTGGTAAGAGTAAGGGGAGTACAATATTCGGAAGTGATCCTTTGGAGAACAATATTGACATCATAGAACTTAATGCTTTTGTGTGTTTAATCTAAATAACCGAGGCAACTACGCAAGATGGACAGGCCCGGAGTGGACAAATGCATCCATTTGTGTTTGTGATATGCGAGGTGATGTTTACTTATGACGTATTGCTCATATAAATCCCTGTTATCATATAAATTATTTATCACTAATAGAGCTTCGTCTTATCTTATTAATCCCATACATAAATGCACTGATGCAGATAAAACATTACACATGTGCGAGCATCTGTTCCTAAAGATGTGGAAAATTCATTTCGTGGTAGGAAGGCTTTTCCTACTCAAAATGTGATGGCAGCGGTAGATTTTGACCTCCGGTTCACATATGTGTTGGCTGGGTGGGAGGGGACAGCACATGATGCAAACGTTTTAGCTGATGCATTAGGGCGTGAGAGAGGCCTACAAGTACCACAAGGTAACAAACTGACTTAGATATGATTGTCCATTGGGAGAGGAAGATTTGGGGCAGGCTGATCCAGTTGAAAAATCTGAGTGGAGCTCTATGGGATGAGGATACTTGCACCATTGGACTTAGCGAGGAACACTACGCAGGGCATTGCGCCGTAAGTTTTTATCTACTGCATGCTATTTACTGCCATGAAGTTATGTGTACTACATGCTTCTCACTTGTGCATCTTTTTGTAGAACAACAAACCTGATATCCCATTCTTGAATACCCCAATTGAGCACTACCGTGCAATGGAAACAATCTTTGGGTCCACTACAGCAACAGGGAAGTATGCCAAGTCTGGGAATGACCCCTTGTCCATCGATGTTGAAGAGGAAGGCCAAGAGAGTGAGCTGAACTCATCGCCAAACATGGGCGAGTCCGCTGGCAAAGCACCACCGAAGAAGAAGGCCAAGCTTGTGCACAAGGAAGATGATCCATTAGTCACCACTCTCCAAGATGGGTTCAAGATGATGGCTGAAGCTCTTATCAAGTCGGGTGGAGATGGTGATGATCTACCTGATGGCCTGTGGGATGCTTTGAATCAATTCAAAGGATTTGATGATGAGCACATGGCTAATTACTATGCTCATCTTGTTGAGAGGCCAAGGATTGCAAAGGCATTCATGAGTCTTAGCAAGCAAAACAAGCTAACCTGGGTGGCTAGGTTCATGGAGAAGGAATTTGGAGTGGTCTACAATGTGAATTGAAGTGATGGTATGAACTTCAGTTACCTTTAGGCTATATATGATACCTATTATGCTATATGGACTGTAATGTGATGTAATGGCGCTTGAACTATGCTTTTGGATGACTACCACGCCATGAACGTTGAAATCTGTGGCATGAACTAGTATGCCATTCTTTTGGATGAATGTTGGACTATTTGGACTACTTTGCAATGAAGTTGAACTATTTGTATGATCATGTGTTATGTTGATTTGAAATCTGCGTTGTGTTGTTGGAACATACATGTTTTCATTGTGAATACATATTTCTTGTCGTTTATTGCTGAAAATATGGGTGAAATATTGTGATAGTAAAAATCACACAGCAGTGGTAAGCTCACCAACTGTGGGTAAAGAGGTGACCACATGCCACTTGTAGCCATTCCATTCCCATCCCATTCCAAAACCGAACACAGAGATGGAATGGTTCCATGACAATTTTTTGTCTAAACCGAACATAAGAATAAAACCGTTCCGTGACAGAAGAATGGAATGGTTCCATTCCATCCTAGGCATCTCTACTAATAATAAAAGACAGAGAGGGGGGTATGACACAGACGATCACAACCATCAAACAAGCATCCAACGATCCAGGGGCTCCCAATGATGAGGTGCTCATCACACCCACGCCACGCCCGAAAAAAAACGAGCCGCACGCCCGCACCGCCCGCAAGTCAACATCACACGCGACGCCACGATCCCACGATCTGCCTCTCCCTCCCCACGATCCCTAAACGCTCCCAGTTGATCCCTCACCCCTCTTCCGCGCCGGCGGCAGAGAGCGACGGGCTGAGAGCAGCGGTGGTGGTGGTGGTGAAGCTCGGGAGGAGGAGAGGTCGCGGTGGCCTCGGCGTCTGCCGTCACCGGCGGCTCCTGGAGAGGGGAACGGTGGCGGTCCTGCGCGGCGGAGCTGCGCGCGAGGGGGAGAAGGAGCACAAGCTGCTGCTGCTCAGAAGGCGCAAGAGCTGCTGCTGCGTGTAGCTGCTCGCAAGGGGGAGAAGAAGGAGATCGAGGAGCTGCTGCTGCTCGAGCTGTGCGTGGTGAAGGGCTGCTGTTGCTCGAGAAGGAGGAGTGGTGGTGCTGGCCCACCGAGGCGGCGCAAGCTCAACTGGGAGGAGGCCGAAGGAGGGAGAGCCGGCGCGGGCTCGGGAAGGCGTGGTCGACACGGCCGCACGGCAGGAGGACGTCGTGGAGAGCCGGGCGCGTGCGAGGCGGAGCTGGCCGCAGCTCTGCTCACCGGCGCTGAAGGAGTCCCAGAGGAGGGAGACGGCGGCAGGAGCTCGGGCTGCTCTGCTCGGGAGAAGGGGGAGCAGAGGCCGGCGGCGCACTGGGAGGAAGGGAACGAGGACGGGATCGAACACGGGGTCGCGTGCACGTGTGGGGTGCGTCTGCGTGTGTGGAGATTAGGTCAGGCCCGAGGTGGGCCTTAGGTGGGCTGCGGGTGGACAGGGTAGCTGGGCCGTGGTGGCGCTGGACGAGGTTCAGCTCGCGGCTGATCGATCGAGTTCATCCACTCTACCAGTGCCTGAAGGTTTGCGATCTGATGTTTCATTTTTTTTCTTGAAGAACGTTCGTAATCCATCAACGTTCATGCTCCTAGACTCCGTGGAATTGGGTTGGTGATATTTTATTTGTTTATTTCAGTTAGATTTTGGTAAAGTTAGCTCCTATAAATATATTATTTCCATGGAGATCAATTGCATGGAGAAGGATTATATTAGTTTACCTCAAAAGAAAATAATGGTTGAATCCTTTCTATAACCTTGAAGCTTGAAGATACCCGTTTACTAAGTATGTATTATATGCGCTAATGGAAGCAATTTTTTATGGATTACAGGTCCAGCTCTGTATGCAATTTTTATTCTTTGACGCAATCTGGTTATCCAAATTTAGGTATGGATTGCGTTTCTTACTTTTTGAGCCGTGCTCTGGAGCAATACAAAGTTTGCTCTGAGTACAGTACCAGGAGAGGAGCTACATGAATCTGCGGTAGATACTAATGATGTGCAGACCGACAATACAACAATTGTATGAAATCTTAAATCCGTTGAACTTTTAATCATTTTCTCAATCCGCTGTGACGAAGCACCGTCTCCAGTCCTGTCTCATCCTTTGTTCAGATATGTTCATTGGTTCTTGTACCTCTGAACATAGTACAGCTATGTGAGAATTCGAAGAAGCTTATGAGTAATGTTCTTTTCAAGATTTTACATTGTTTATCCTTCAAAGTTNGTTGTAAAATATTAAAATGGCCATTTTCTATCAGAGGTAATAACTTTATTATTTCATTCTAGACTAACTTAAATGATACATGTGACACGAACCAATTAAAGGTCATTTTACACATGGCAAACAATATCACAGCCTCTACAAACAAAGATTCTTTTACAGATAAGCTGGCGGTGGATTAGGATTAGAACGACTTGCAAATTTCTTAGGTACAAGTACAGCACTCACATACGTGAAGTCAACCAAGTACTACCACCATATACTAGGCCACATATAATTGGAGAGGGCCTGCCTATGATATCTTCTGAGATGAGACGGTGGCCTCCCATAAGCGCATAAGCTGGCTTTCTATCCGAATATGCAATGCATGCGTGCAAGTTTGAGACTTGAGAGGATGGATGTACCCAAAGGGCAATCACGATCCAAGTCGTCCTATCAATCATGATGGACCGGCCGGTGGATGCCCCTCTCCATTCTCCCATGAGAATGAGATGGGAGTAAACGCGACTCCATTTCTTGGGGGAAACAGTCATCATTGTCCATTTGTTATTCAAAAATCTCAATCATTGTCTATTGTTAAATGATACTACATTGATACAGTCCGATGTTAAGTTTTTTTTCTTCTTCTTTCTTCTGCCTGAAAGGGTGTGGCTTGCGGCTTGCCTAGCGGAAGTTCAAACAAGATTAGTTGTACACCCACACTAACAGGTAAATTTAGTGGTACACTTGCCTATGTAAGCAATTAGAGCATATTATACTCCAATAGCACTTCCAATAGGGTGTCCGACAACAGCGTCGGATGACCGCTATTAGGAGTGTCTGGGCACATTGGCGGCGAATTGTAGCCGGTTGCCCCGAACGGGTCTCCCAATACATATTGTCTTGTAAGTGGCTAGACTCGCGAAGTGTCCGAGTTGTATTTTTTTTAGATCAAGAAAAATCTTTACGAGTCCATCCACTCGCAAGATCTTGTGTGGCCACCCGAGGGGTGTTCCAACCCATAAGTGCAGGTGGGAAGACACATGTTGCAGCGTAGCTACGGAAAATCCTAGCAGTTGATCGCTCGACGTGCAGCAATGCACGACATGTGGGATGGCGCAACGTGTCGGCCTTGTCCGGTATTCCCAATAGGGTCCGGAAGCGTGTTGTTGACGACTCATGGCGACATTGTCTGACGCTAGAGTTATTGGAAACGGTCGGTTTTTTCCCCTGAAATGAAGAGCATAGATCCGGCCTCTGTATCAATAGATGCACACAATCTTTTTATTGCATCACTTGGATTCGGAGTTCACAATTCACTGAAGCTGGTGGAGATGCTCTTATCTTTATCCTATAGTTTTCTTGGCCATACCTACACTCGTGATAAACAAGAGCTTTATCTCTATCCTATTACTAGCTCCTTGCCACTAAACTGTAGGCATATTCGATTCAGTCTGCTTGGTGCTGACGCTGCCGGAGCCGGTGCTGTAGATGAGTCGTATTAGCACTGTATCTAGTCCTGTGACGATTGGCAGTAGGTAGGCCGATAACATTCCAAGAAAATTGGCCGTAGACCGAGCCCCTACAAGTTCTCATTCCATGAGAGACCCACCCAGCTTAGCGTCATTAATTTTCTTTAAGAAATGTCGACGAACTGAGCAGAGCACTCAACCAAGATAACATCGAGCGCTGAACCGAGACCGGCATCCTGCAGCCCAGCTGACAAGCATGCAGTGGCGCGTAGGCCCGGCGGCGGAGCAGGACGTGTCCTGGAGGCACCGGCGGCAAGGGAGCAGGAGCCCTCCCCTGCGTCTGCAGCTGACAACAACGACGATGCTCGTCAAAGGGACACACACGCTGTCGCCATTAATGGAGATACAGTCGTGCGACGCCAGCCTGCTGTGCGACGTTCAGAGAATCAATCATCAGCCGAGAGCCGCCATCAGGAGGTTTTGCTTGCACGGGGTCCGTTTGGTCGCCAACATGAGGTTCCGTCCACGGCCAGCGGCGGCGTGGTGCACAGTGCGTCCAGAGGGGAGGTTGAGGGGTCTATTAGCAACAGCTGCTGTTTGGCTGTCGGCGACCGGCGACGTACGAGCTATGTGCGTGCACGACGGGGACACGGCCGAGTGCCGACGCGACCAGCCGACGTAACGTCGTCGACGGCCAGCAGCATGGGTTCGCACGGCGCGAACCAGCCGGTGCTGGTCCAAGGGCGGCGACCGTACCTGGACTGATTCATCGTATCGTCGCCGAGTTTTGTCAGCAGCTAGCCGGGTCGTACGGGTCAGCGGGTGCGCGCCGGTGCTTGATATCTTCACGGCTCCAACTTGTTCAGGATCCATGCTGATCGTGAGGACCACCCGATCAGGGCGGATCAGCGCTCATGGCTCATACTCGTGGGCACAGGATAAGATGCGTTGTGGGGCTTGTTCGTTGATCTACCTGTTCAAACAGAACCCGGTCAATACAGAAAAAATAAAGAGACAAGTGGAAGCCCGTGAACCATTGTTCGGGACCTTCACGAACTAATGGTTCTGACCCCGCGTTACGTGCGCACACATACAGTGGGGAGTCCGCAATCTACACGTCAGTGCCTAGCCCATCTTACTCCCCCTAAATCTTCACAGTGACCGCACAAGCAGCAAAGAGAGCTGGAAGAGACAGGAGAGCCACCGTGTGATGCAACGATCTCATCGACCTCTGCTTCGACTACTACGACTACACCAACCATGAACCTCGCCTGCACCGAGCAGCCGACTATGGCTATGTTGGAATTCGTAATGCCTCTAATCCCTCTCCTTTAGATCCAATCCTGTGTTCTAGTCTAGATGTCACATGATCTGGTCGTGTCCTAGATCGTTTTAGTTCTAACAGGGCAAGCCTAGTAGTAGCTTCGATTGCTTGCGAACCGTGATATGGCTGAAACTTTGGCATGGGTTCATGTATTTCTGTATGTACGTCCGCTACAGTGACAATGGCAATCGCGAGATGCATGCATCGCAGTGTCACTTTGAAACCTTCATGGTTGTGAAGGAGCCAACGGTTTGTGAAGTCTGGAGATCGCGTATTTTGTTTGAAGATCTACTCCTAGGGATTGGCCATCGACTTCGTATCCTAACTCAAGGAGGTATAGGTGACCAATAACTTTGTTTATTTAGGATTTTGTGGTTCAGCCTCCTCCAACGAGGATGTATAATAGATTCAACTATCCAAATCTCTCGGAAATAAATATTGTGTTTGTGATTCTCTATCCATCCTGCAAGTTTGCCTTTGTAGTATTGTTGGGAATATGCCATAGAGGCAATAATAAAATAGTTTATTAGCATATTCATGATTATGATAATAGTTTATTCTCCATGCTATAATTGTATTAACCGGAAACATAATACATGTGTGGAATATAAACAAACAGGTGTCCCTAGTAAGCCTCTACTGGACTGGTTCGTTAGTCAAGAGATGGTTAGAGTTTCCTAACCATGGACTTGTTATAGTCACTTGATAACAGAGTCATATCATTAGGAGTAATGATGTGATGGACAAGACCCGATAATAAAGAGTTGCAATTGATCGTGTCACACAAGTTTCATTGCCAACACTTTTAGTATGCCAAGTATAGTTTCCTTAGACCATGAGATTATGTCACTCCCGTTTACCGGAGGAATACTTTGTGGACATCAAACGTCACTTCGTAACTGGGTGATTATAAAGGTGGCTTTCAGGTATCTCCGATGGTATTTGTTGGGTGACATGAATCAAGACTGGGATTTGTCCTTCCTTGTGAGGGAAAAGATATCTCTGGGCCCTCTCGGTAATATAGCATCAGAAAGGTTGCAACCATGTGATTAAGTGTTAATCACGGAGATCCTATATTATGGACGAGTAAAGAGAATTTGCCAGGTAACGAGATGAAACTAGATATGGAGATATCGACGATCGAATCTCGGGCAAATTAAATATCGGTGAGACAAAGGGAATCATATATGAGATTAAGAATCTCCGGTATCGTGGTTCAATCGATAAGGAACTTCGTTGAATATGTAGGAGTCAATATGGGCATCCCGGTCCCGCTATTGATTATTGATATGATCATGTCTGCATGTTCTCGAACCCGTAGGGTCACACACTTAACGCTCCGATGTAGCTAGGGTTTACGATGAGATTTTTTGATGGTATGAACGAATGGTGATTCGGAGTCTCGGATAGGATCCCGGACGTCACGAGGAGTTCCGGAGTGGTCCGGAGAATAAGATTCGTATAAGGAAAGTGGTTTCCGGAGGTATCGGAAAAGTTCCGGAATATTTCAGCGGGGTACCGGAAGGTTCTAGAAAGTTCTAGAGGAGTCTAGAAGTGGGACCCACCTAATGTAGGGGGGCCACATGGACCAAGGGGGTGCAGCAACCACATGGGCTGCGCACCACCCTTTAGGCCCAGCCGGCCAAGTCCTAGATGGACTAGGCTTGGCCGCACCCTTTTAGGAAAGGGGCCCAAGTGGAGTCCAAAAGGGACTCAACTTGGGGGCCAAGCAAAGGGGGCCGGCCAGCCCTTGTCCAACCCTAGCCGCCCCCTATATATAGAGGAGAGGGGAGGGGGTGCGGCACACCCTTGGCTGCCCCTCAACTTGCCCTAGCCGCACCCCTCCTCCACCCTAGCCCTAGCCGCGCGCCACCTCTCCCCGGAGGGCTGCCGCCACCTAGACCTTCACCTCTAGCCGCACCACCCCTAGATGTAGGGCTGCTGCTGCACCTCCTCCTCTCCCTCTCCTCTTGCTTGGCTTGGCGAAGCCCTGCTCGTGGAGACCACACCATCAACGCCACCACAACCGTCGTGGTGCCGAGATCCATCTAGCCATCTCCACCTTGCTTGCGGGATCAAGAAGGCGGAGATCTACATCGAGCCGTACGTGTGGATACCGCGGAGGTGCTACCCCTTGTGGCACTTCGTCGGATTGGACTTCGAGGAAATACATCTCCTCGCGACTAGATGAGTCTAGTTGCGGGGATCGACTAGCCAACCCCTGCACCGACAAAACGCGTTTGTTGATCTTTAAGGGTAAGAGATTGGATCTCATCTTCGCTACCTCCATCTAGTAGATCTAGATCCTTGGGGTTTATTCCGCTTGTTGCGTAGGAAAATTTTTGTTTTCTATGCTGCGACCCCTTCAAGTATGTATGGTGTCACTAACTTTTGCAATCCCACATTTACCACGCTCTAGTCCATACTAGACATATATTTGTTCCCTTACTTCGGTGGAACCAATATCTTTTTTTTTTCGTTATGCCATATAATCTTATTTTGTACAATAAGAAATATATCACTTTTATGCATGTGTTTCTCTCATGTACCAATTAGTTGGGGTCGTGTGTTGTCCTAACCCGAACCTGCCTAAATCTGTCTCGTGTGTTCTACATCGTAATCCGCCGAACTCGACATTGTCACCGAACAAATATTGTCAAAAAATATAATGACACTAATGATCATAAATGACATTTGTTAAAAAAACACCATGGAACATACACACATTTGCACACAATTTCCATATTCCATATCCCATGTGATAGGCTCGTACTGGAGAGACCACGCGTTTCTCTTCACACCAGCGTGACACACTTGGACGACAAGGGGTCGAACAGCGCGGGCAGCAGGTACTTCCTCCCGCGCGCCCCGTTGGCGTTGTAGCTAGCTCCGGTGACCTTATCAATCAGCAGCTCGCCGGCGTTCCCTGGGTACGCACCATTACCGTATACCCCCTGGCACGCCGTGGCGGCCTCCAGCGGCGCCTCGCGTTCTCCCTGGTAGAACCCGTCGCCGAACGGGTTGCTCACCGCGCCCGCGAGCATGCTGGCGACGTTGATCACGAGACCGTCCATGCCCAGGTCGTCGTTCGGCGGCACCACGGCCGGCTCCTCCCGCTGGAACGGCCACGCGCACTGGGCAGGGCACTGCGCCGCCGAGTTGCCGACCCACACGTAGGCGGTGCCGGCCTTGGCGTCCGACCCGTGCATGCCGCACCGGCTCATGCAGAACCCCTCCACCGCCACGTCCTGCGCCGTGAGCACCAGCGCGACGCCGCCCTTCGCGGGCTTCGCCGCTGCCGCCAGCGCCGGGAGCTGGGACAGCGTCAGGCTCTTTCCAAGCGAGCACCCCACGTCGGAGAAATTGCCGGCGAGGATCACCCGCGTCTTCTTCTTGCCTACGGCCTCCACCTTGGAGAGGTACAGGCCAAGGATGCTGCTCCACCACTGCGGCACGGACGGAGCGGGGTAAGCCCCCGGCGCGACGGCGGCGAGGGAGGCGAGGAAGTCGGAGACGACGTC
This sequence comes from Puccinellia tenuiflora, assembly GCA_012064385.1. Lineage (NCBI taxonomy): Eukaryota > Viridiplantae > Streptophyta > Magnoliopsida > Poales > Poaceae > Puccinellia > Puccinellia tenuiflora. Next base: position 429,845 of record QRDG01000329.1, on the reverse strand, counting down.
CTTCTGCGCCGCCGTGAAGTTCCCGTACCAGAGGATGGACACGGGGATGTCGCCGCTCAGCACGGTGCCCTTGTGGTAAGTAAGGATATCGCTGGGATCGGGCTCGTACAGCTCCGTCAGCCTCCTTGCTCCTCCCATGGAGCGGTGTGCCAAGCTCAGCAGAGCTACCACGAACACAACCAGAACATTGTGTACTCGGAGATGATGGAGGCCACTACTAGGAGCTGACTCCAAGTGCGGTGTTTTGGATCCCGGGCTCCAGGGAGCCCGGTATTTCAAAAACAAAAAATCCGCACATTTTTGTTTCCAAAAATCGAGAAAAAAATACCACGTGTAGATATCATCTAGATCTACAAGCGTGCCAAATTTCAAGGACAGATTCGTTTTATTCTGGGCTAGATCTAAAAGACAAATTTCTGATTCCACATACCCAGATTCAAAATTTGAAAATCTGTCAGAATTTGTCTTTTTTGCACAGAGCAGAATACAACAAATTGGAAGACAAAAAAATTCATGGGCGTGTGTCTCGACAGTACCTACACCTGTGATTTTTTTCACATTTTTTTGAAACATAAAAATGTGGTTTTCAATTTTTTCAAAATACCGGGCTCCGTGGAGCCCGGGATCCAAATGAACTTTCCGCTGACTCCATCCGTGGAGCCCGGGATCCAAATGAACTTTCCGCTGACTCCATCTATCTCCTAGCTAGACTCTATCTATCAGAGTAATTAAGATGTACGTGGTGGTGTGATTTTGAATCTGCGACGATCGAGCAGGCTATTTCTAGGGTTAAAATGGGCTGCCTTCCCTTGCGATCATGGTCAGATCGAGTTTGGAGCCTTGGAGATCAAGCAGTGGGTTATCTTTACTCTAGTGGTTTTGTACATTGCAAGTACGAGATGGCTGTATTGGCACATAAAGATCCATATGCGACTTTCGTTTCAAGAATCTTCGTGTCTTCTCATGTCCGGGACGTAAGTTAAGCAAGTAGCAATCCAGTGCTGGCCAGAGATTTTGCTGGAATGGAAGTTAACCTCCAGTTCATTTCTTAGCACAATGGATTCCACTAGGATGATTGCTTCGTTGGAATAGAGAAAGAAACGGAAAAAAATTTATCTTCCCTTAACAAAGAGATGATCTCTTAACACAATTTCTCTCACCACATATTTGAGGATATCTAGTTATTAAATATAAGGCTAAAAAATAACCATTGTATAATATATTTTATTGTCATATCTATATAACGTGGCGGATTTATGATAAAGTTGTCTTATCAACCATTATATCAGCCACAGTTGATTTGTATTGTTCGCAATGCAACAAAATCCCATTTGCATCGGCACATTTTCGGGAAATCCATCTTGCCACCTAACGCGGAAACAATTCCACTCCGCGCACCCCATGAGGCTATATGGGCCTACCCAATCGAGCTTCCTTCTATTTTTTTATTTTTCTATTTTTTCATCAAAATGCTTTTTTGGTGCGCGCACATGAAGCTCACCCTGTAATTAAGCGGAATTCCCTTAGCGCATGCTTAAAGCGACAAATAGGAACTCCCCACATTTTCCGTGTGGCCCTAATCTCGTGGGCCACAACTTCTTCGAATTATCGATGTTTTCATTTCCTTTTGAAATAAATTTGCTAATTCTCACTCACGTGAAAATGTTGTAAACAGCAGGCACCAAAATCATATGTTAGTTAGCATAAAATTGAAATTGATTTATAGTTCATATATGAAGTTTGATGAGACAAGAATGCTTACGACACCATTGCTTGGGCCATGTCTGTGGAATAAGGAATTTCTCCTTGTGTTAGGGTGCGTGGCCTAGGTGGACCCTCACTAAGAGCCTCTTTGTTTGGGCTGGTTGTGCTGTCAAAATTGTTGTGGACTGTTATGATGTCAAATCTGTTCTGGTGGGAAAACTACTGTTTTCAGTTGGACTCTTTTGTAAATTGGCTGGCTATGAACTGAGAAATTATCTGAAATTCCCTATAGTTTCGAAAACGTCCAATAACATATCAGTTATATGTATTAGCAAGAATGCAACAAATATATACCTACTAAATTATATTAAAAATTTAGTTCTATAAATCAAACATGTGTCGATTTGTCTATAGTGACTAACCTAACAAAATTAAATTTCAATATTTATTTTAAGTTAACTAAGCGAAATCAAATGTCAGTAGAAAAGCATGATTCCACTACCAGTAGTCCAGTACTGCCATTGAAAATTGGCCAGTCCGGCAAAAATGATATAGGAGTATAGGACATGATGAGATCGAAAACTCGAAGGTGTGCCCGAGCTCACCTACACCTGCGCATTTCAGAAAATTCAAAAAATATTAAAACTATATGAAAAATTCTGAAAAAAAAATGGGTGCATATGTATACAAGTTCTTCACACTCGTGCAAATTTTCAGAATAAAATGACATTCTATGTACTCTGTGCAAAAAAGACAAAATCAGCGATTGAAAAAACCCAGGCCAAAATTTTCGGCCGTCACGGTTCGCAAGCAATCGAATCTAGCCCCACACCGCACCTTATCCCGCCCACGAGTAGAAGCCATGAGCGCTGATCCGCCCTGATCGGGTGGTCCTCACGATCAAGTTAATTGGAACCGTGAGACCGGCCCGCACCCGCTGACCCGTACGACCCGGCTCGGCGGCCAGCTGCTGACAAAACTCGGCAACGATACGATACGATACGATGAATCCGTCCAGGTCGCCGTCCTTGGACCAGCGGCGGCTGGTTCGCGCCGTGCAGTGCAACCACACGTGACCCATGCTGCCGGCCATCGACGACGGTACGTCGGCTGGTCTCGTCGGCATACTCGGCCGTGTCCCCGTCGTGCACGCACATACAGTAGCTCGTACGTCGCCGGTCGCCGCCAGCCAAACACAGCAGCTGTTGCTAATACACCCCTCAACCTCCCCTCTGGACGTACGCACTGTGCACCACGCCGCCGCTGGCCATGAACGAAACCTGATGGACCCGTGCGAGCAAAACCTGATGGCGGCTCTCGATCGGCTGATGAGATTGATTCTCTGAACGTCGCACAGCTAGCGGGCTGGCTTCACACGATTGTACCTCGATTTAATGGCGACAGCGTGTGTGTCCCTTTGACGAGCATCGTCGTTGTTGTCAGCTGCAGACGCAGGGGAGAGCTCCTGCTCCCTGGCCGCCGGTGCGTCCTCCTCCGCCGCCGGGCCTACTCGATGTTAATTGCTCTGTTCAGTTCGTCGTTTTATAAAAAAAAAATCTTAATGAGGCTAAGATGGGTGGGTCGCTCATGGAATGTGATCAACTTGTAGGGGCTCGGTCTGTACCACCAATTTTCTTGGAATGTCATCGGCCTACCTAGCTAGCTACTGCCAATCATCACGGGACTTGCTACAGTGCTGCCACTGCTCTTCTATAGCACCGGCAGCGTCGGCAGCAAGAAGACTAAATTGAATATGTGTAGAGTTTAGGGGCGAGGAGCTAGTAATAGGATAGAGATAAAACTCTTGTTTATCGGGTAGTGTAGGTATGGCCAAGAAACACAGATAAGAAGAGCATCTCCAACTAGGGCGCTTCTAATGGCCCCTCAGTAGGTTTTTGGGACATCGGACATGAAATCGACATTGTCATGCTCTAAAGCTCCTGGTTATGAGAGGAATCATGCTCTAATTCCTTACCTAGGCAGGGGTACCACCAATTCTTTACCTGTTAGTGTGGGTGTACGGCTGATCTTGTTTGAACTTCGGCTAGGCAAGCCGCAGTACCGCACCCTTTCATCAGGCAAAAGAAAGAACAAAAACTTAACATCGGACTGTGCCATTTAACAGTACACAATGATTGAGATTTAAAAAACAAATAGACAATGATGACTGTTCACCTCAAGAAATGCTGTCACGTTTACTCCCATCTCATTCTCACGGTAGCATGGACAGTGGCATCCAGCGGCCGGTCCATCATGATTGGACGACGACGCCCATGGCCCATGGGTACTTCCGCCCTTCCTTGCTTGCACGCATGCATTGCATGGATGCATGTATGATGGACATATCCGTAAGTTCCGGCGACAACTTTTGTGTTCCCCGATCGAAAGCTCCAAAGAACCTCACAATCTTGGAGGATAGAAAGCCAGCTTATGCGCTGATGGGAGGATGCCACCGTCTCATCTTGGCATATATCATAAGGCAGGCAGGGTCCCCTCCAATTATATGTGCGCGGTACGTGGGAGAAAATGACAAGAAACTATCATAATTGGGGCTTCGGTGTCAGAGAACTACCGACTTTGTATAAAATTTGTCTGAAAACGACTGACATTGGGGCTGGTCGTTGACAGATAGCACTGATCGCGTGTTTTAGACATTTTAATCGGGTTTCTGACTAGCAGACCCCACTGTCAGGTCCACGTGGCAATAAAAATATAAAAAATAAAAATTAAAGGAGGCGACAACGTTGACGGCCGCAGCCCGCAGGTGTGGCCGAGCTCCATGGCACACCGCGTTGACCATGTCCATGATGCCCACGGCGGTGAGCTGGACCCGATGGAGATGAAGAGGAGGTCGTCAACGCCGGCGGTGAGCGGGAACTGAGCGGCGGCGATGGATGTGCGCTCGTCGATGGAGCGGACCGTTGCAGCCTAGCCAGATGTGGATAGGTTGAGCACCTCCTCCTGCACGCACGCCCGCACCGCGCTGAAGGTGAGCGAGGAGCGTGTGATAGGGACACGAGCGGCGTCCAGAGCGCGCCACCGCCGGCATAAACTGCTCTGGTGCCCCGTAGAAGGAGGACGCGAGCGGGGCTCGAGGGTGTCGGAGAAGTCGGCGGAGGAGAGGCGCATCTGCGCGTTGGCGAGGAGGAGGACGAGGTGCTCGCGCTGATTGTGGACGATGTCACGCTGGAAGCCGAAGAAGGCGCCGAGCCAGTCCATGCGGCGGGCGGAGGCACCCCACGGACCGGAGCGCGGCGGCGGCACGGACCTCCGGGAAGCGGAGGGAAGGTGCTCGGCGGGGAGGTCGTGGATGGGGAGGATGTTGTAGGGCTCGCCGCCGGCCGCCGCGGAGTCGAGCTTGTCGGCGAGCGCGAACAAGAGGAGGCGCGTCGTTGTCGGGCCGACGGCATGGGAACTGAGGCAGAACTGCCACACGCGAGATGCGGGCTTGCGAATTGGACAGAGCACAGCGCGTCGTGCTTAGCACGCGCAAGTCGGCGAACAAACCGGCCGCGATGCCGTGGCTTCTGGGCGGCGGCGCCTCTCTCGTCAGCAAGGTTGGCAGTTGCCGCTTGATCTGGCATGGGAGAACTTCTCGTACGCCGAGGGGAAGATGGAAGGAGGGGCCGGTGGAGGTGAGAACGGGCTGGTGCCCGGTGGTGGGGCAGACTAGGCGGCGCCGACGAGGGGACGAGAGGCGGCACGGCGGAGGGGCTTATCCACAGGGGAGCTCTGCCAGGAGGTCCGGCCAAGTGCGGGCACGGCGGAGATCTGAGTTGGGTCAACACCGAGGTGAGAAGAAAATAGAAAGAAAAAAATAAAAATTAAAAAATTATGAGGCCACGTAGACTAACAGGTGGGCCCGAACAGTTAGGAAATGGTTTAAGACGAGCTAATCAGTGCAATCTGTGAACGACCTGCTTCAATGTCGGTAGTTTTCAGACAAATTATGTAAAGTCGGTGGTAGTTCTCTGACACCGAAGCCCCAATTAGTGGTAGTTTTTTGTCATTTTCTCGGTACGTGGTGGTAGAACTTGGTTGACTTCCACGTCTGTGCATGTCGTGGTTAAAATATTTACAAGACATCCTGATCCTAATCCACTGTTGCATGCTCCCTTAGCTCCACTGATTGGCATCCAACATGTTCGATCTACTCCTTCCAACTTCATTTTTTTTTTTCGAAATGAAAAGCATAGCCGCGAACCTATGCATCAGTCGATGCACACAACAATTTATTGTACAGTTTAAAAGTTTAGATTTAAGGTTTACACTTTATTGATCACCCAAAGTGGCCACAAACGCAAGCCACTAAAACGATTAAAACGCTGCGAGCCAGTCAGGTTGTAGAAAGCCCAAGCGGCCATCTCATCCATATATACTCGATATGCTCCCGTTCACTACAACACGGCTAATATATAGAGGCACTTTAAAGTGCCACTAAATGGGGTCTAAGTGCCACTAATGACCTATTGTGGCACTTTGGAGAAGTGCCACCTTTGCTTGTGCCACTAAAAGCTTTTGTGGCACTTCTCCAAAGTGCCCCAATAGGTCATTACCTATTGAGGCATTTTGTCAAAGTGTCCCAATAGGTCATTAATGGCACTTTGTCAAAGTGCCCCAATAGGTCATTAGTGGCACTTTGTCAAAGTGCCCCCAAAACCAATTAGTGGTACTTTGTCAAAGTGCCACTAATTGAACTTCAATATGAGGCATTAACTATCACTTTCTATCCAATAGTACCAATTTGCATAGCACATACATTATTTCCAACAGTACCAGATTTCAAATTCAACATAGTTGAAATCAATCATAACACATATTGTCACAACACCCTTTAAAACACATATTAAACATGAATGCTATCACTTTCTGTCAACACCTGAATGCTATCACTTTCTATATGAATGCTTCATCAGTTTCTATCACTTTCTATCAACAACAGCAAAAAGCCTAGCTGATGCTACAGATTACACGTTGCACATGGAACTAACATATATAAGCACCAGATGATGCAACGACCATCTTATACTCAGCAAGAATGCTTACTATTTCAAGTCATGAATGGTTAGAGATGCAAAGTATCCACTCTTTTTCTTTTCTGGTTTGATGAACAGCCTTCGCTTCCCTTTGATTGGGTTAGTGAAGTGGAGTAAATGGAAGCTTGAATGACCTCTGAATTCCATGATGTGTCAAGTGTCCTTGTTCCCCCTCTGAATTCCATGATGTGTTCTTCCTCACGGATGTGCTATCAATAAAAGATGCTAGTGTTGTCAATAAATCATTGGGTAAAGCCCTATGTTAAGAAGACTGGTGTTTCTCAGGATGCAACGTTTCTCAAGTCAACAGTATAACTACTTATTCACAAGAATTCAGAGTGGCGTGTTTGATCCGTCATATTATATAGGGGTTTCTATTAACAAAAGAACATGACAATGAAGCAACTAAATCACTTCCAGACTACTCCTGTAGACCTACAATTGTGCTTTTGAGCAGTTAGCAGAGCAGAACAACAAAAGAGAAATGCTAGAACGAAATCATATAATGGAGCATCAGGTATACCATAAACCATTAGATTAAGCACCACAGTATTGAAGCAATAAGTTAACATCAACCAGTAAAATAGATGAAACATTATTCGTGTGAAAGGACGATGTAAAGTGAGGATATTTACCGTGGAAATGTCTCAGTGTGGACGATAAGGCTGAAAAGTCTCAAAACGCTTAGTTATCATCATCACTATCCCGTCGTCACACAACTCAGAACAGAAACATTTTATCCCTAGCATTACCATCACACACGAAGCTGTAAAGTAGAATGTACTCTCTACCTCCAGCAGGCCAAGTGAGACATGTCACCGTAAAGGGAGATGATGGGCATGGTGGTACAGGAAGATGAAATCAGAAGAACAAATCAATCTGTAGCAGCATAATCAAGACACAAGTTCATAGATTAATATATTTGTGAATTTGATGTTCATAACGGCACAATTGTCAATCCAGATGGTAATTCAGATTGAAAAGCGGCATAGAAATATGAACCCGCTGTAAAATAATACTACACTTATTAATTGTTCATTGAGACGAGGACACACCTAAAAAAGCAGGGACACGTGACTGGCCGATGCGAGCTAACTCAACCGAAAGAACCGCTGCAAAGATGAAAAGGTAAATTGGGAGAATAACACACCAGATTGGCAAAATCCAAATCGAAATCAGCCCTCACCTCAACCTCTGTCCGAGCCAATAGTCCTCATCACGGAAGGCACTGGCGGCGTTCTTTCACTGCAACACACAAGCATATTGGTAGTTTAGAAATTAATGTTTCGATGACGACATACATGTAGAGTATTGCTTTCTTCAGAATCTTTGTCATTTAGAGGTAAATATCTTGTACTAAAAATGTATTATGAAATTCTGTACTTTATACTAAAAACGTGTATATAGCTCTCACTGTCAACCTCACAGTCAGATAAAACATATTTCCATTTAACAGTGTATGCATATTTCCTACTGAAATACATGGTATATCTCTATTCCATTAACTAAAGATACCAACTCTAAAAGGAACACCTCTTGTGATATAAGCTTGGGCTTCCTGTCATAGAAATTATCTACCAGCATCAACAAGTCCCGCATAATTACCAACTTCTTAATTACAACACAGAACATGTTCCATACTTAATCACCAAGTCCTGAACATTTCATATTTATGTATGGAGAAAGGGAAAACAAATAAGATAAATCGGTCAACAAGTATATTGTATAATCTAGTCACCCGTACTGATAACAAACTCAAAGTATCAAGGCGAAGTATCCAGTGCAAACTCTCAATCAGTGCAAACCTGAAAACTTTGTCCGTACACCATCCATTAAGAGCAGACGGTACAGATCAACGTGGGAGAGGAACCAGCCACTTAAACATTGCTTTGCGGATACCCCCCGGAAACCGTTTGACCTTCGTCTCCAATCTCACGATGGAGAATCGTCAAATGCAGACCTTGTGCAGTCGCGGGCCGCCGGCCGTGCGTCGTTCGTCTTGGCCAAACTGTTGGCGGAAGAGTAGACTGGATGATTCAGTTTCACATACTCCCTAATCGCTGCATACACCAAAAGGAAAAGCTACCAAATCAGCTCACGCACTTCACTAGAAAGACGAACGAAGCAAATCAAGCTACCATAGCAAATTTGGTACTTGTTAGCAGGAGAGTATACTGGATGATTCCAATCGCTGCATAGACCAAGAGGAAAAGCCCCTAAATCAGCCCACCCACTTCACTGGACAGAAGAACGAACCAAATCAATATCCACGAACACAAACCTGTACTGCTGTGGGAAGCTGGGGGTTGCCTAGCGACCTCGTCCGGCTCCGCGGCAGCCTAGGCTTCGCCTTCCTCAAATTGTGCGGCAGCAACCTGTGGAGCGCAGCAGTCATAAGAGCACATGAGGCCCTCTCTCTAGCATCAACGAAGGCGACGGGCGCGCGCGAGCGAGATACGGAGGGGATCTCGCGGAGGAGACGAGGAGAGAAATAAAAAGACCACAGACGCTACGGAGGCCACCATACCTTGCTCGCACAAAGACGGAGCGGCACCGCGGCGTCCGGTGGGGCGAACGGCGGCGTAGTGGCCTGCAGTCCGGTCGTCCTCAGAGGCGGCGGCGGCTGTGCGTCGGTCGGCAAGAACTGGAACCCTAGCAGATCAAGAAAAATGTGGAGAAGTCAGAGAACGAGGACGCATGGGACACTGGCGCGAGCTCGTCGTCGCTGATTGGGAATCGCCGGATCCGGCTGCCGCCGCTCCATTTTTCTCGGTTTCGAGCTGGATGCGGCCTCAGCGGCGATAGGAGGTGGCCGTCCGGATGGGAGACGGGCGCGCGAGGCTAGGAGGGGGCGCGGCAGGGAGATGAGAGGCCGGCGCGGCAGGGGAGCGGGCGTGCGAGGCTAGGAGGGGCGCGGCGGGGAGATGGCGCGGCGAGCTCGACCGATGGGGAAGAAGAACCATCACCCAACACCGCCTCACCGGGAAATCACACTGGGGCAGCCAGTGGACGCCGAGGTTGCGTCCATCGGGGAGCCGTTCCGCCGGCATCGGAGTGGAGGCGTGGTTGAGCAGGAGCTCGAGAGCTGCGCCGGTGAGCTCGAGGCACCCAGCTAGGGTTAGGGTTGCGCGGGTGAGCTTGATTGGGACGCGTGGTGGTGAATCAGAATCGCAGCGGCGGGGAACCGATGGAGAAGAGCAGGGTGGAGCCACGCCGGCGACCTGCGGCGTGGGAGATGGCCTACAGCGGTCGGAGGACCGGCGGCGGCACGTCGCCAGAGAGGAGGAGAGGATCGAGAGAGAAGCGTCGTCCGTGAGAGAATGAGAGAGAAATGAGATAGATGGTAGGTGGGCTGGTTGGGCCTAATGGGCCCGTAAACCAGTCTAGTTGGACCATGTGACCACAATTTCTGAGGACCAATTGGGGCACTTTTAAAAAGTGCCTCTATAGGTAATGAGTTATTGGGGCACTTGTCTAAAGTGCCACTATAGGTAATGAGCTATTGGGGCACTTCTCTAAAGTGCCACTAGAGCTAATGACCTATTGGGGCATTTTTGAAAGGTGCCTCTATAGATAATGACATATTGGGGCATTTCTCTAAAGTGCCACTATAGGTAGTAATATATAGGGGCACTTTTTAAAAGTGCCTCTATAACTTATACAAATAGAGGCAGTTTGTTAAATGTGCCTCAAATTCTATATGAATTTAGGGCATTTTATTTAAAGTGCCCCTAAATTGCTAACTTTTAGGGCACATTCGCAAGTGCCTCCGTGAAAGTGCGCTTAATTATAGACCGTGACATAGTGGTTGCTCCGACGATAAGAGAAAAGACCATTTGTGGGATTTGGTAACTTTTTCTTAAAAGAAAATGTATTGGGAGCGTCGTTGGGGCCAGCCTACCCCAATAGAACGATTAAGTGTGGCGACGCTACCGATAACGGTCATCATCCCAGCGCACAGTTGTCGGACCGGATATCGTCGATGAAGATGCTCAAAACGGACATGTCATGCAAAATGAGATAGGACATGAAGACGTACGGCTGCGACCTCGTCGATGCATGCATCTCCATTGTCACTGTAGCTTTTGAAGATGGTACATATATATACCCAAATACATGAACCCAAAGTTTTCAGCCATCACGGTTCTGCCCACGCGCGAGTACGACCAGGCGCTGCTCCGCCGTGGTCACCTAGCCTGAACATGTTGGAGGAACCCCGAAGCTGGCCCGCACAAAATTCCGCCACCGATACGATGCCCAGCTGAGTGACCGAAACGGACTACCCGGTGCAAGCAGAACTCGATCTGCTCGATTGTGCCAGCATCCGTTGTGTCCCTTTGACGAGCATCGTCGTTGTTGTTGTTGTCAGCTGCAGACGCAGGGAAGGGCTCTGCTCCCTGGCCGCCGGTGCCTCGCCGACACGTCCTCCTCCGGCGTCGGGCCTACGCAATGATTGAGATTTAGAAAACAAATAGGCAATGATGACTGTTCACCTCAAGAAATGGTGTCACGTTTACTCCCATCTCATTCTCACGGTAGCATGGACAGGGGCATCCAGCGGCCGGTCCGTGGGATCGCGATTGCCATGGCCCATGGGTACATCGGCCCTTCCTGCATTGCATGGATGCATGTATGATCGACATAACCCCAAGTCGATCCCGGCGACAATTTTTGCATTCCCCGATCGAAAGCTCCAAGAAACCTCTCGATCCCCCCGGTGGATAGAAAGCCAGCTTATGCGCTGATGATGGGAGGATGCCACCGGCCGTCTCGTCTTGGAAGATATCAGAAGGCAGGCAGGTCCCCTCCAATTATTGTGTATTGTTAAACTACAACGCCAACGGCGCGCACGGGAGGAAGGTATCTATCTGCTCCCGGCGCTGTTCGATCCCGCCACGTCCGCTTGCGCCACGCTAGTGTAGTACTCGTCCGATTGTACTGTGGCAGTGACAAGTGAACCTACTGCCTACCGTAGCCAAGAGCTGATTGTTGTGTACATGCTGCTGCTAGGAGGCATATATATATGGGTAAATAGTTTTTCTTCGATCAATACATACTCCTAGCAGTGAATAGTACATGGTAGAATAGTACACCGTAGAGGTACAAGAGCTGGCTTCAACAATTACAACGCAAACTCTCCTTCAAAACAAACTCTAAAAGGAATGAGCAAATCATCATGGATTTCATACTCCTTTCTTAATACAATCTTGAATTTTTCATACTCCTTTTTTAATACAATCTTGAAAACACTACTTTTATTGTGAACTCCAAACGAAGATCGCTACCCGCCCTCCTGATGCTAGTGAGGCCGGCCGAAGGAGGCGAAACCGATGTAAGGAGGAGGTGGAGGCGGAGGCAGCGGACAAGTTTCTTTTCGAAAGAGGCGGCGTGAGCACATGTCAATTTTTCTAGAGGGAAATAAGATATAAAGATTTGCTTCGCCATAGTAGTTACAGTGATTTGCATTATTCGCAATGCAGCAAGGCCCATTTGGTTCGGTTTCATCGTGACCCTACACCTTGGGCGGCACCTCCTTGGAATTCATTGTGTTATTCCATGTCTGTTGCGCTGAGTACTCGGGTGCGAAACGGTGAACGTTATAGTTTTTCGTGGGGGTGACTAATTTTCGGTCGATCGAGAATTAACATGTACGTGAGAGTTTCACTTTAACCCCCTCGATGTTGCATCGAGATGCACCAGCGGTATCCGGGCGATGTTGTATTTGACCGGTAATCTAAATTTAAAGTACCTTAAATTTGAATGAAATTAGACTGGTTAGGTTGTATTTGACCGGATATCTCGGGAGCATTGATGAGATGCTCTTACGTACTGTGTTACAAAACGGACCAGTCATGCAAAATGAGATAGGAGATGAAGACGGCCGCGACCTCGTCAATGCGTGCATCTTCATTTTCACTGTACATGAACCCAAAGTTTTTAGCCACACCCACAACCACCTTATTCTGCCCTCAGGCGCCGATCCGCCGTGGTCCTCACGATCACCTAGCCAGCCTGAACATGTTGGAGGAACCGCGAAGCTGACCCCCGCACAAAATTCCGCAGCCGATACGATGGCCCAGAGTGACCGAATCAGGCCGGCTCGCCGCCCTAGCTTGAGGATGGAGGGAGTATGAAGTATATTTTTACTGTGTGTATAATTACATGTTTGTGAGTCTTAATAAGAAAAATTACTTTAGATCTCGGGAACAAGTGCTCCTGGTGCCAAAAATATTTTTTCAAAATTTATTTATTTATTAAAATTCATTAAAAAATATCTCGTGTAGTAATCTAAATTTGTGTTTAAATGATAAATTTACATAAAATAATTTAAAAGAGCGTGACCTGTGGAAAAATAAGAAGTCTGGCATGTTTCTATATTTACAAAATCTTCACTCGACTTACTATTATTATAAATATGGTCAAGCTTTATATGGAAGACGGTATGAATGACATGGAAAATATAAATCACGGATAAGCGAAAATATAAACCACCCATGCAGGTGGCTTCGAGGACGGTCGGCAATAGCCGTGCCCCTTAACGAGACGTCGAAACGGCACTTGATTATCCTCTCTTCCTGTCACGCGCCGCTTCGCTTCGATTCGCAAAACGTGGAAACAGTGAGCCGGAAATGCAAACGAGGCGGACGGAGAGAACACGGTGGCCCGAGTGAAACGGACCCATGCAAGCAGAACTCGATGGCGGCTCTCTGCTCGATTGTGCCAACATACGCTTGTGTCCCTTCGACGAGCAGCGGCGAGCATCATCGTTGTTGTTGTTGTCAGCTGCAGACGCAGAGGAGGCCTCCTGCTCCCTGGCCACCGGTGCATCGGCGACGCGTCCTGCTCCGGCGCCCTGGTTGTCTGGATTTCTACCGTGCACTCCGGTTCCTAAAACAAGGGTAATTCGAATTCTAGCTGGGCAAGTCGCCCCAAGGAAAAAATATCGAAAAGGGGATCCCAGCCTCCGCATCAAGCTATGCATACGACTTTTTATTGCATAATTCATAATATCAAGTTTACAAATTACGAATCAGCTAAGGTTGAAACTTGTATCAACCATCGGAAAAATGACATCATAACAGGGAAATGCAAAGGTGAACATGGGGGCATTTGCACCCGGTTCCGAAATGCATTTTCGCAATGTTCAAAAATTATGAAAAAATGTGTACGCGTACATGTTGTAGTTTCTATGTGTGAGTCGAAAGTTTTGCGGAGAAAAGACTTTTTATTTGACTTGTGTGAAAAAGACAAAAATCTGTCATATGTATGTCACACAAATTTCTCTTTTTTGTGGAGGCAAACTAAAAAGTAAAATTTTCACGAAACTTTGTGTCGTGCACATGTTATACGAGATTATGCTTGTACTTTTTTCCGGATTTTTTTTGACACTTTTTAAAGTGTTTTAAATGCTTTTTTTAAAAGTGGGTGCAAATGCCCCATGTTCTATCTATTCACTCTCCATCATATCCCGTAGTCGTCTAGTATGCTGCTACGTAGCCCGGTTGAAAATGCTACATAGCCCGGTTGAAAATATCTGAGCGGCCGTCAGGAGCCAAAGAAACAAATGAACTGAATTCTAATCAACAGAGGACCGCTTAACAGTGTACAATGATTGAGGTTCAGAAAACAAATAGACAAATGATTGTTCACCGCTACTGTATCCCCCAAGAAATGGAGTCACGTACGTTTACTCCCATCTCATTCCTAGGGGAGCATCGACGGCGGCATCCAGCGACCAGCATCATGATATGACGACTGGATCGTGATTGCCTTGGGTACATACATACATCCTCTCAAACTTGAACGCATGCATGATCGGATAGAAAGCCAGCTTATGCGCTGAGGCAACCGTCTCATCTCCTCGGAAGATATCATAGGCAGGCCCCCTCCAATTATATGTGCCCGGTATGTGGTGGACAGGTGGTAGGACTTGGTTGACTTCCACGTATCCGTGTGTTGTGGCTAAAGATTAGGTTTGGTGGGCGTCGAAGCGGCGGCCTCGGTATCCCACGCTGCGACGGTTCTATGAGGCAAGACCTTTGCCTTGCGTGGGTCTGGGTGGCGACCTGGATGAAGACTGTGCGGGCACGGGGTTCGTCGACCCGACTGGATCGTCTTCGGGCAATGCGAAGGCTGATCTGGTTGCTACGCCGGGGCGGCGGTCCCGGAACAGGTGGGATGTGGTGGCGACCTGGATGAAGACTGCGCGGGCAGGGGGCTTGTCGACCATGACTGGATCGTCTTCGGGCAATGCGAAGGTCGATCTGGTTGCTACGTCGGGGCGGCGGCCCCGGAGCTGGTGGTGTGTGTTGTGGCGTTTTGGTCGACTGCGTCGTGTGGACGGCGGGTCGCCTCGCTTGTGCGGTTTTTTTTCCTGTTTTCCTCATAAACAGGGCATTGTATAGATTATATGGTTTTTTGGCCCGGTTTTACTTATAAACTGGACCAACTCTATTCTATCTATACGGAATGTAGGAACGCCCTGCCCTCTTCGAGAGGTTTCTCGAAAAAAAAGATTAGGTTTGCAAGACGTTCTGAACCTAATCCACTGTCGCATATGCTTCCTAGCTCCACTGATTGGCTTGTTCGTCACTTGAACTTGATGATGATTAAATTCAAAGAAATCCTTAGCCCCCGTTTACATTTCGACAAGTAATTCGGAATTGCAATGGGTTTTCTAAATTTTGTGGTTTCAAATGTATTTAGAATTGTGAGATGGAATTGGAACCACAGATGGAGGTTGTCGCCATAGCTGGAGATTCCCCGCCGACCGCCGATGTCGAAGGCTCACCTTTAGCGAGCGCTTAGGAACCTAAAATGGGGAGTTTTGGTGGCCAAAAAAATAGAGGCCCTTCGACCGCTTGGGAAAGTGTCAACACTGTGTCCGTCCACTCTCCCACGTGCACTGCTTTGGCCTCAAGCACTGTCGAACCGTGCATAGGTGCAACCTTCGCCGCTCAACCATGGCGATTTCGAGAGTTGCGGGCAAGAGCCAAGAGGAGAAGAAGGTTATTTATGTAGGACTCAATCGTGCGAATTAAACAACATCCATGGGGAAATTTCCTAAGGATTCCAATGTTTCAAAATTTATATGAACATCCTTTGGACAAAAAAGACCCTTAACCATTAACTAGTCATGTTTTAGTCTGACCATCTGAAGTAGCATCTACAAAATCAGATTTATATTAATACGTCTTGTATGGTGTGTATATTTATTTGTATACTGTTGAATAAGATGAAAGGCAAGTTAGTAAGTGGGTGCATTAAAGTGCACACGTTAGTATTGGGCAGCTAGGAGTACAGTTTAGTTTGTAACACCTAGTTGATTTTTTCGACAGAGGAAGCGGCTTGTTTAAGGCTAGTCATAGTGGGGAGTAATATAAGGTGGTAACATACACATAAAACAAGGTTATATTACTATCTCCATAGTGGGTAGTAACATATATATGGTGTCATGCAAAGCCACATTTAAATTTAATAGGTTATAGACTCATAGTGTCTTGGGATATGTGATGTTACATTAACATACTATGTTACCACCTCTCTCTCGTTCTTCATTAATTAACTGACACGTTATCGTTTTTGCCTACATGGCATCTATGTTACTAGTGAAGTTACTCCCACTATGACTAGTCTGACATATGCAAAACAGTTTGCATTCACATATCGCACCGGGCAGTCCTATATAAACAGGACATAAATGCTTGGAAATTAGAGGTTCAATAGTTTCATGTATTTATGTATTATTACAGCTGGATTATGGCTGGTGTTGACTCCATTTTTTCAAGTCAAATTTGGCAGCCACCAGATTAGATCCAATCATCAGAGAATGACCCCACATGTCACCCAAAATGAGAACCAATATTACTATTACAAAATACAAATAATACATCCAAATGCAGGTTCAAAGACACTGACATGGTCTCCAAAATACCACTTTGACCAACAATTTTTATGAAAATATTTTCTCTTACATAAATAATTATATGTAAAATTCTGTTGCATGGTCCCCAAAAAACAAAAGGGGGAGATACATGACAGTACAAACTTGCGCATAGCTTGCACATAAAACTGATAGGTAGTTTTAGCACCGCAAAATTTTGTAACTACTGCTGTGCTGAAACCAAAGGTGAGGGTTTTTTTTCTGGCAATACGGGTGTGCTGATTGCTCATAAGACAAATAAAAAAGCCAAGCTAGTAAGTGGCTGCATTAAAGCGCAGGCGTTAGTATTTGGGCAACTACTAGTATACTTGATTCTTTACAGAGGAAACGGATTGTTTAACATATGTAAAACAGTTTGCATACACATTTCGCACCGGGCAGTCCTATATAAACAGCTCCCCGTTTGCCTTTCTTCCACACTCACAAACAGCACCATACAAAACCGAGCATACCTACGCTAAACCTTCTCCCAAAATCTCTTTCCCAAATGGCCAAGGAAAACCTCCTCATCCTAGTGCTACTGGTGCTTGCCACAAACATGGCAGCTGCGTCAGTTACCACCAGGAAGCTCATGTTCCTAGTCCAGCCCCAGCCGAACCAACTCACGTACCACAACGGCGCCGTGCTGCACGGCGACATCCCCGTCTCCGTCCTCTGGTACGGCCGCTTCACGCCGGCGCAGAAGGCCATCGTCTCCGACTTCCTCCTCTCCCTCTCTGCCGCGCCGCGTGCGTCCCCGGCGCCGTCCGTGTCGCAGTGGTGGAGCAGCATCCACCAGCTGTACCTCTCCAAGGCGGCGGCCGCCGGCAAGAACGGCGAACACGGCACCGGCGCCGCCAAGATCGCGCGGGTGGTCCTGTCCGGCCAGGTCTCCGACGAGGGGTGCTCGCTCGGGAAGAGCCTGAAGCTGTCCCAGCTCCCCACGCTGGCGGCCAGGGCTCGGCCGGCGAAGGGCGGCATCGCGCTGGTGCTCACGGCGCAGGACGTGGCCGTGGAGGGCTTCTGCATGAGCCGGTGCGGCCGGCACGGGTCCGTCGACGCCAAGGCCGGCACGGCCTACGTCTGGGCGGGCAACTCGGCGACGCAGTGCCCCGGGCAGTGCGCGTGGCCGTTCCACCAGCCGGCGTACGGGCCCCAGGCGCCGCCGCTGTCCGCGCCGAACGGCGACGTGGGCATGGACGGGCTGGTGATCAACGTGGCCAGCATGGTGGCCGGCGCGGTGACCAACCCGTTCGGCGACGGGTTCTACCAGGGCGACCGCGCCGCGCCGCTGGAGGCCGCCACGGCGTGCCCGGGGGTGTACGGCAAGGGCGCGTACCCCGGGTACGCCGGCCAGCTGCTGGTGGACGCGGCCACCGGGGCGAGCTACAACGCCAACGGCGCGCACGGCCGGAAGTACCTGCTCCCGGCGCTGTTCGACCCCGCCACGTCCGCCTGCTCCACCCTGGTGTAGTCGTACAAGTACGTACTGGCAGAGTACCACGTACGGTGGTAGTGACAAGTGATCCTACTGCTGCTAGTCTTGTAGTGTGCATATATGTGTAAATAGTTCGTGTGTAAGCTCGGTTTGTGTTTGGATCTTCCCTTGCTAAGTAATAATAACTTGTAAAATTTGAAGCATACTACTACTACTTGAACTTGGAGGGCGGTACAGATTCTGCGAGGTCTTATGGTACGGCGCAGAAGCGGAGGCACGTGATGAGATTTCGAACTCGGCGATGCTTATCGTCATCCCCTGTCCTGTACCGCGGACGACGACGACGGCGAGAGGACGATTCAATGGGGGAGCCGTCTGGTCCGACGTGTCCTTTGCTCCACGCTGGACGTACGTCTGTGACGATGTGACACGTATGCCGCGATTGATGGTTGCCTAGCGGCTAGCATAGCACGTTTGAGTTGTGACTGAGTCGTGTCTCTCGGCGACACGGTAACAAACAAAAGGCAATATGTTTTGTAGGAGCAGTCTAAATAACAGAGAGATCTAGTCGATCTTGATATTTCAAAAACTTCAAAAATAGTATTTTAAAGTTTCAAAAAAAGTTATTTTTCTTTACATGGATACATACACATGTTAGGCTACATGACTGTAGAGTTGTCAGATAATATGTTGAACTGTAGACGACACACAAATCTCAAAATAATCGATGTAAAAACGTAAAATGAACTTATTTTTCCTTTTAACATTTGCTCGATCCAAATTTGGTCTTACATACAAGACATGTACATGTATTTGTATGTTTGTTTTATAATATTTAGAGACCTAAGAATAAAACTTTCAAAACAAATTATAAAACAGTGCTCGTGTGTCAGAAGGACTTACTCGGTCGGCATTTTTTTTTTTTTGGATGAGACTCCATAATTGGCTTTGCGGACTACAGTATATATTAGGAGAGTAAATTATATAAACCCACCACAATTGGGGCTGGGGTAACAGCTCAGTACCACTTTTGGTGATTTTTTCAAAAATATACCACTTCTCGGGCGGAGAGTAACAAATAGCTCTAATCATCAACCGATGACATTTTAATCTTACGGCCCCACTGTCAGTGATGACGTGCCCTAACAGAGCGTCATCCTCGACAGAGCCGAGCCGCGCAATGTCGTTCGTTTACGATTGCGGCGACGTCCGACCGCAAGCAGCGGGTGCGGCCGTGTTCCTCCTCCACGAGAAGAGGACGGGTTGGTGGTGCTCGTTCCTGAGCAAGGCGAGGCGGTGGTGCTCGTCCACGAGCAGCGGCGTTATTCGATTCCGGCGACGCCCGACTTCAAGGGGCTTCAACGGTCGCGCGAACCGAACGCGTCGCCGTGCTGGCAGGCTGGCCACCGCGCTCAATGGTCACGCAACCGCGGGCCGGCCGCGCGTCGCGTCGCCGCTCGCAGCGTCCACGCGCTCGCCCGCCACGCTCGCTGGCCGCGCTGGCAGGCTGGCCGCTGCGCGCCGGCCGCGTCGCCACTTACATCGTCCTCATACACCCAGCACCCACGCACTAGCTAGCTAGGTGCACGCCCACGCACGCAGCTCGCGCGCACACGCACCGACACGACGCACGCACAGCAGCGTTGCCACGCCCGTGCTCCCGCCACGCTTGCTGCTTCCCGCACTCACCGGCTGCGTCCCCGCGCTCGACATCCGCGTCGCGTCGCCGCGCTGGCTGGCTGGCCGGCCGCCGCCCTCGCTGCTCGCAGCGTTCCTGCACTCGCTGGTCGCGTCATCGCGCGCCCGCTGCGCTTGCAAGCCGCATCCACTAGTAGAGAACAGGGCATCAGTACCGGTTTTATAGGGCCTTTAGTACCGGTTGTGCAACCGGTACTAATAGGTCGGCACTAAAGGGTCACCCCTTTAGTACCGGTTTTAGATACAACCGGTACTAAAGGCCCTCCACGTGGGCACACAGCAGCGCGCGCAGGCGAAGGACCTTTAGTACCGGTTGGTAATACCAACCGGTACTAAAGGTTCCTGCATTTTTTGCCCTCCTTATTTTTTCAGAGAGGTTTAGGTTTTCGGTTTTTATTTCTTTTCGCTTATTTTTCGGGGTTTAGGGTATTTGTTTTTTTCCTTTTCGCTCATTTTTCAGGGTTTCGGAGGAGAGCACGTATAAAATACACACTACACATATAAAGTACTCACTACACATATAAAGTACTCTCGTTAATTACATATAAAGTCATAATTACAATGGAGATCAACGCTAGCTTGTACATGCACGGAGTGAGTCTATTTTTCGACATAGTAGAATTCACCGAATTCATCTATGACTTGCGTCAGCATGAATCCCGCCAATTCCTCCGCAATAGCTTTTACGCGGTTTTGTGGTAGGAGCTGGTTCCGCTTCCTTGACATCTTTAAAAGAAGGAGATCCGGTCAGTTATGATCGAAACTAAACACAATTGATGGTTGCAAAATAAAAGTTGTATTTACATACCTCTCGATTTCTTACATTATTGACTCTCTCATTGACCCTCATGTGAATATACTCGCAAACGTAGTATCCACATAGTTGAGTCCCCTGTGGTTGTCGCAGACACCACTATACAAGAATATAATTTAATCAAATAATAATCAAGAGAATGATAATGGTATTAGAAAGATACACAGACCTATATACGTAGTAGTACTTACATTGTTAGCCTTGAACTCCAGTTTATCTTTCCATTCACCGCGTTCTTCCGCGATGAACTTTCTCCAAACCCTGCCCGGAAAAGAAAATGAATTGAGGAGTTATTTTATATACTTTTGATATCCGGAAATGAATGAAAGTGGACGATATAGTGCGACTGAAATTACCTCTTGAGCATTAGACGCACGCTTTTGTAATCATCTTGATCTTTCCTTAATGAGTCCCAGACTTCAACTTCTCCTTCGTCGAGTCTAATGATAAACAAAATGTAGTGGAACCTGCGCACATTTATATCCGCAGGTATTCAGAACTCGTCAATTACACTTATTATCGAGAAAGCAAAATAGAATGTGTTAAAGACAGTAACACTAACCCGAAGTTGTAAGGAAAAAGTATTTCCTTTTTGGTACTTTGTCGCTTAAAAAACGTTAGCAAACGGTCCTCTGTGTCCTGGACATAAAAAGGTCTTTCTATGGTGACTTCATTAACTTTATCCGGGTCAATGAACCCAATGTCCCAGATTCCACCCATTCGGCATTCACGAATCTTCATTCTGCATAATAGCATATAAAAGAATGTTGTGAGGATAATTACAAGTAATGAAACGAGCTTAACTATAAATAATTAAATTACACGAATAAATTAGTTATAGACAATAGCAGCTGATGATAGATTTGTCGAGAGCAAGTTGATTGTACATCTGAAAAAGTTCGGAGAAATCAACCTGCACACCATATTCTCGGAAGTAGTGTTGGTCCTTAACTCCCGCCATGAGATATTCTCTCCCTTGTTTTGCGGCGGCCATGTACCAGTTATTCAATTTATATAACTGTGTTGTTAGAGCACTCGGATTTTCGACCAGAGGCAGCCCGAGTTCAAATTTAGGTTGAATTGTTATCTGCGCTATTTCATAACCCACGTCGCCAATGACAACTTCTCCATGCTCGATTTCCCGAGCTTCAGAAGGCACAATGAGCGGGGCGATCGATTGTGCTTCTTGTTCTCCGAGCTGGGCAACTCTTTTCCCGCACGCTTTTTCTTTCTCCGTCTGTGAGGAAAGTACCTTGTCAATACCTCGCTCATAGTCTGAAAGGGGCGCCTGTGGAAACCTATATAGGTTGTCAACGGTGCGATCTTTTACCTCGGTTGGTATAGTCTTCAGAAGTTCCTTTATGGGGTCAAGTCTTGCCTCCAGTCTTTCCTTTTTTTCTGTTCAAAAAAGGCTTTAGCCTTGCCTTGTGTGCTCAGTTTTAATTCCTCCATAGTCATCTCGCCAGCTAACTTCTCAGGAGCCTTGACTTCCTTGGGTTTTCTTGCACGTTTCTTGACAGGGGACGACGTGAACAGCTTCCGCTTTGTCAAATTACTGCTAGTGGGCGCAGCAGTCGGCTGACGGGACGGCGCGGGCGATGGACTCGCGGTGGGCTCCACATCGTCGGGGGAGGAGGGTGGACTTTGCTGTGGTGAATTTCTAACCGGAGGAGTCGGTGGCCTTGGCGCCGAGTCTGGAAACTTGATGTATTTCTTCTTCCATAGAACGATACCAAGCTCGACTTCTCCCAATGTCTTCTCGCCTTCAGCTCTAGGAATGTCAAGATGCATTGAGCTGAATCCCTTCAAAACTTTCGTGACCCCGACACGAGCAAATCCAGCTGGAATCTCACCAAAATGGAAGGTTGCTCCAGGTTGATGTGGTCAAGCATAGCCATTCGCCACCGGAAAACTAAGGTTATTCATTGGCGCATGTAACTCACAATTTGTCTTCTCCGTGATATCATCAACGGGGTAGCGTGCCGCCGACGGTTCATCAACTGCAGGATCTTGTTGCTGCGTGGAACCCACGCTGCTTTTCCGCTGAGATGGGCAGACTTCGACTGCATGATCTTCTACTCGCGGCTGAGATTCCCTTTGCTGGGTAATTAAAGCCAGTTGCTCCTTCACATCATGCATCTGGCTTTCTAATGCAGTAAACCTCTCCGCCTCCCTCTTTTTACTTCTGCAATGTTTTCTATAAGATGCAGCGTCCTCCGGAAACCCTTCAAGAAAACCAACCCCGCCTCCTCTGCCTCGACATCGTCCCCAGTGTTCTTTATTCCCGAGGGCGAGTGAAAGCTCGTCGTCCTCTCTATCGGGAACATATTTTCCCTGTCGGACTAGTTCTATTGCGTCAACTAGTTTTTTGGCGACTCTTGTAATTCTTTTCTTCCATTTTCCCTGTGCAACAATCCGCCCTGTGTCTGGATCCAAGACTGCCCCATGCGCAAACAACCAGAACTTGGACCTGTCGGGCCAGTCATCTGTCTGTGGAGTGATCCCTTTTTTACGCAGCTCGTTTTCATAGGCTTCCCACTTAGGCAAGGCAGTCTTGTAGCCACCTGAGCCCAAATGATGGTGATATTTCTTCTTCTGAGCATTCAACTTATTTTGGGTCGATCGGGCCACAGCGACGGCCGATTTCCTATACGCCGCAAATTCAGGCCAGTCATCTTTTAGCTTCTCTAGAGCTCCGGTGAAATTTGGAGGTTTTTTCGCATATTTTCTCCACAATGCGTTCTTCCAGTTCTTGAATTGCTGGGCCATTTTGCTAAGAGTCCATTGCTTGACTTTATCCTGCCTCTTCTGTGGGAGATCTGACGGTAGGGTGAAAGAATGCAACATCGAGGTCCAAAGGTTATCTTTAATTTTTTCCTCAAGATATTTTGCGCCAATGTTGGCTTTCTTCGGCTTATTCCATTCTGCAGCGGTGATCGGGATGGCGTCCCTAGCAAGAATGCCGCATTGAGCTACATATTTAGTGTAGATTCCTTCGGGTTTCTCCGGTTTGCCTTTTACACTAACTTCGTCGATCGACAACTTTGCACCATCCGGCAGCTTTACCCCTTGGTTCGGGCCTCGTTTAGGGATTGACGACTTAGATCCAGAGGGCTAAAAGAAAAATGTTTCGTTGATAAGTGCAATATAAATCAATTAATGCATCTAGCTAGTGATCAACAAGACTAATATATACCTCGCCGGAGTTTTCTAACGGCACTTCTTCGTCGTCGTTGTCATCTCTGAAATTTTCTAACTCAACTCCCTCACTAGAGTCATTCAAACATTTCGCGCTGAAATCTTCGTCGTCTTCTTCGCTGGAATCTTCTCCATCAGAATTGGGTCCTGCAGCCCTATCATATATAATTGCTTGCATCCGGTCTTCATTCTCCTCGTCTCGGATGAAGGGGGCGTCGTCCTCCATAGCTCAATGTCACTGCAAATTTTTAATTCATAGCAAACAACTTTAAATTGCATTGCAACTAAAAATAACATTGCTTTGATAAATTTTCAAACTTTGCTAAATTTACTTATACACTAATGAAATAAATTTCAAACTTTTCTACTAAAATTTTCAAACTTAGCAATATTTCAAACTTAGCAATATTTCTAACTTAGCAATATTTCTAACTTAGCAATATTTCAACTTTACTATGTTATCTGAATGACTTAGCAATATTTCTAACAAAATTGCTACACTAATAATAACCTAAAATAATTTTCAAACTTTGCAACTAAAATTTTCTAACTTAGCAGTATTTCAAACTTAGGAATATTTCAAACTATTTTCTACTAACAATTTTTCCTACTAACAATTTTTATACTAACAATTTTTTCTACTAAATATTAACACTACCTAAATTGTGCTATCTAAATGATCTAAATTTTGCTACTAACAATTTTTTCCTACTAACAATTGATACAATTTTATGATGTCATGTTTAAACAACAATTTGCATCTAAAATATTTGCATCTAAAACATTTGCATATAAAATATTCCTAATATATTTGCATCTAAAACATTTGCATCTATAATATTTGCATCTAAAATATTTAAACATTTGCATCTAAAACATTTGCATCTATAATATTTGCATCTACACTAATAATAACCTAAAATAATCTAAACTAAATAACAGTAGTAAAAACAAAAAAAAAGAACACTGCT
This sequence comes from Puccinellia tenuiflora, assembly GCA_012064385.1. Classification (NCBI taxonomy): domain Eukaryota; kingdom Viridiplantae; phylum Streptophyta; class Magnoliopsida; order Poales; family Poaceae; genus Puccinellia; species Puccinellia tenuiflora. The sequence continues at coordinate 405,064 of QRDG01000329.1, read as the reverse complement.
AACCTGAAAAAAAAACTAACCTTGCGCACGGCCGGAGCAGGGCGTGGAGGGCGCCGGAGCAGGGGCGGCGATGGCGCGCGCGGGCCGGAGCAGAGAGGAGGGAGGCGGAGCAGGGGCGGTGGCCGGAGCAGATGAGGGAGCAGGGCCGGGCGGAGCAGGGGTGGCGGAGCAGGGCCGGGCGGCGGAGCAGGGCCGGGCGGCGGAGCAGGGCCGGGCGGCGGAGCACGGCCGGGCGGAGCAGGGGTGGCGGAGCAGGAGCGGCGGAGCAGGGCCGGCGGAGCAGGGGCGGCGCGGAGCAGGGGCGGCGGAGCAGGGGTGGCGGAGGTCGGCGGCGTCGATCGAGGACTTAGCGGTTTTGGGGAGCGAGAGGCGTCGATCCCTGCCTTAAACGGTTCAAAACCCCTTTAGTACCGGTTGTTCTGTACAACCGGTACGAAAGGGTCTTTAGTACCGGTTGTAGATAACAACCGGTACTAAAGGTCTGTTTTTGGGCCGCGGCAAAATTTCGCGCGCGAAGCCCACCCCTTTATTACCGGTTGTATCTAACAACCGGTATTAATGGGCTTTTGATTTTTTTTCCTCTAGTTTCTTTTTTCTCTTCTATTTTATCTTTCTTATATTTTCTGTTTATTTTTTCTGTATTATGTTTTCTGTTTATTTTTTCTTTCTTATGTTTTTTGGTTATTTTTTCGCTCTTATTTTTTCTATCTATTTTTTTGAGATTATAGGTGAATTCATTTAATTACAAAATTTGGAATTCGAACTCCATTAATTCACTAATTAAATTTATAAATTCAATATCTTTTCATCCGTTTATCAGAAAAATGTAATTAAAATATCAAATTGTTGTTAAAAATGTAATCTATCTATTTATGACAAATTCATTTTTTTGAAATTATAGGTGAATTCATTTAATATTAAAATTTGGAATTTGAACTCCATTAAGTCATTAATTAAACTTATAAACTCAATATCTTTTCATCTGTTTAACAGAAAAATGCAATTAAAATATCAAATTGTTGATAAAAATGTAATATATCTATTTATATAATTTATATATATTCATTGAAGTCCGAAGGAGGTGGGCCGTCCCCCTCGTACCTGGTGAGACCTAATATTTTGCATACATATGCATGAATATCACACACATCTCCCGAAGTTGATAGTTTAGGTCGCAAGTTTTCGAAAGCAAGTAGTAACCTAAACTAGGATCACAGACAAGAGAACTACAATGGCGATCACAGACTCTGAAACTAACTTCGACCGGTTCCTGAGCCGCGGGGTGCTGAGCCGCCGGCGCTGCGCATCCAAAGAGAAGGAACCCTCACAGGGTCATAGCTCACGTGAGAAGGAACCCTCTGAAGAAACGACCACCTACTGTCATACTGTGTATCCAATAGATACATGTAGCGACGGACGTGCTCATCCTCCTCCCTGATACGGCGACGTACCTCCTCCTCGGGGGCCGGCTCCCTCTGCACCGAGCGTGGCCCACGCGACTGCCACCACAGAAGATCCGGGTCGACGACGTCACCCGGATTCCTCACCAAGCTGCGCATCCCGGAAGGTAGCACCTCCCAGTGCCATCCCGGTGGAGCCCAGTCCCGCACATCGCCCCTCTGGTCCAACATGGACATCGTCGCCGAGAACAGTGAGGTTGCAGATATGAGTTTAGATGTGCTATGACAATGGAGGCCAACCCTACATATATATAGTGAGAAATTACAGGAAGACGAAGGCGGGAAGCGGTGGAAGAAGCACACGGATCGTGTGTTTCTTTAGAGCGCTTGTGAGCCGTTGGATCAGAAGCACACGGATCGTGTGTTTCTTTAGAGCGCTTGTGAGCCGTTGGATCAGAAGCACACGGATCGTGTGTTTCCTTCGAGCGCTTGTGAGCTGTTGGATCAGGGCCTTTAGTACCGGTTCGTGTTACCAACCGGGACTAAAGAAGCACACGGATCGTGTGTTTCTTTAGAGCGCTTGTGAGCCGTTGGATCAGGGGTGTGTTTCTTTAGAGCGCTTGTGAGCCGTTGGATCAGAAGCACACGGATCGTGTGTTTCCTTCGAGCGCTTGTGAGCTGTTGGATCAGGGCCTTTAGTACCGGTTCGTGTTAACAACCGGGACTAAAGAAGCACACGGATCGTGTGTTTCTTTCAAGCGCTTGTGAGCCGTTGGATCAGGGGTGTGTTTCTTTAGAGCGCTTGTGAGCCGTTGAATCAGAAGCACACGGATCGTGTGTTTCCTTCGAGCGCTTGTGGGCTGTTGGATCAGGTACACCTTCTAATCGCCTATAAATAGCGACGTCCCAGCAGCGAAACGGCACACAACGAGCGTCTATCTTTGCCACCGGTCCATCTCTACCCCGCCATGCCCTCGGTCGGATCCAAGCAGCTCCAAGGCTCTCTGATGATCTACAACATTCCCAACACTTTTTGGGACGGTCGTTAGATCATCAGAGAAGTCTTGGGGCTGTTTGGATCGAAGGTCGATTTGCGCAAGCTTCCGGATGGGCAAAACCAGTGTTGGATCAGCCACATGACCCTATATGCAAATCATTCGGATTCCCGTCATACAGCCCAACGGTGCATTTGATATGCAGGCACTCACGAGCCACCGTTGGGCTATATGACGGGGAAACCGTGTGCATTTGATAAAAGTTTTAATACATTAATTATTACACATCACCAACAATATCCCTATCTAGTGTTCACTTGTTTCTTCGTGTGTGTCCCTTTCTTCTGATTGCGCCGTAGCCATGGACAATCTTCATCATTTAACACGATGCTTGGGTCAGTTTTCACTTTGAAGGGCGGAATTTCATTAAACTTATTGTAATCTTCTGACATGTCTGTCTTGTTCTCCACTCCCACGATGTTTCTTTTCCCTGAAAGAACTATGTGGCGCTTTGGCTGATCGCATGATGTATCGGCTCGCTTATCTTTTCTTTTTTTCGGTCTGGAAGACATGTCCTTCACATAGAAAACCTGAGCCACATCATTGGCTAGGACGAATGGCTCGGTGTGGTACCCAAGATTGTTGAGATCCACTGTAGTCATTCCGTACCGCCGGTCCATCTCTACCCCGCCTGCCAGGTTGACCCATTTGCACTGAAACAAAGGGATCTTAAAAGAAGGTCCATAGTCAAGTTCCCATATCTGCTGTATGCAACCATAATATGTGTCCTTTATCCCATCGTCGTTTGTTGCATCAAAGCGGACACCACTGTTTTGGTTAGTGCTCTTTTTGTCTTGGGTTTCCGTGTAAAATGTATTCCCATTTATCTCGTACCCTTGGAAAGTCAATATAGTCGAAGATGGTGACTTGGCCAACAAGTATAGCTCATCTCCAACAGTGGTGTTATTAATGAGATGTGTACGCAACCAACTGCCGAAAGTTTCCACGTGCTTTCCTTTAATCCAGAAGTTAGTCTGCTCCGGGTATTCGGAGCGTAAAATATCCATGTGTTTCACGATATACGGAGCCACCAAACTGGAATTTTGTAGAACTGTGTAGTGTGCTTGAGTGAAAGAATGCCCGTCCATACTTCTTGTTGCTTTCTTTCCTAGCGTGACTTTTCCACGCAATCTCCCCTCATGGCGCGATTGAGGAACACCGATAGGCTTAAGATCAGGAATAAAGTCAACACAAAACTCAATGACCTCCTCTGTTCCATAGCCCTTGGACATGCTTCCTTCTGGCCTAGCACGGTTATGAACGTATTTCTTTAAGACTCCCATGAACCTCTCAAAGGGGAACATGTTGTGTAGAAATACAGGACCGAGAATGGAAATCTCTTCGACTAGGTGAACTATGAGGTGCGTCATAATATTGAAGAAGGACGGTGGAAACACCAACTCGAAGCTGACAAGACATTGGACCACATCCTTCTGTAAACTTGGTAGAGTTGCTGGATCGATTACCTTCTGAGAAATTGCATTGAGGAATGCACATAGCTTCACAATGGGTACTCGAACGTTTTCCGGTAGAAGCCCCCTCGATGCAACCGGAAGTAATTGTGTCATAATCATGTGGCAGTCATGAGACTTCAGGTTTTGGAACTTTTTCTCTGCCATGTTTATTATTCCCTTTATATTCGACGAGTAGCCAGAAGGGACCTTGATACTGCTCAGGACTTGAAAAAAGATCTCCTTCTCTTCTCTGGTAAGAGCGTAGCTGGCAGTACCTTGATACTTCTCTGGATTCTGGTTGTCTCTTTCGTGCGTACGTTGCTGGTCCTGCCGTGCATCCGTTGTATCTTTCGTCTTCCCATACACGCCTAAGAAGTTTAGCAGGTTCACGCAAAGATTTTTCGTCACGTGCATCACGTCGATTGCAGAGCGAACCTCTAGGATTTTCCAATAAGGTAAATCCCAAAATATAGATTTCTTTTTCCACAAGGGTACGTGCTTGTTTGCGTCTTTCGGAACAGATAGACTGTCAGGACCCTTTCCAAAGATTAATTCTAAATTCTTGACCATGCCATATATAACATCACCATCAGGGCGTGTAGGCTTTATCCGGTTATCTGCCTCACCTTTGAAATGCTTGCCTTTGTTTCTTACGTGATGCCTGTTTGGCAGAAATCGACGATGCCCCAGATACACAATCTTGTTACCTAAATATATACTGTCAGTATTATCTAAACAGTGTGTGCATGCATTGTATCCTTTGTTCGACTGTCCTGAAATGTTACTAAGAGCAGGCCAATCATTGATGGTTACAAACAGCAACGCTCGTAGGCCAAATTCCTCTTGTTTGTACTCATCCCACACACGTACGCCTTCGTCAGACCACAACTGTAAAAGTTCATCAACTAATGGCCTCAGATACACATCAATGTCGTTGCCGGGTTGCTTCGGGCCTTGGATAAGCACTGGCATCATAATATACTTTTGTTTCATGCACAACCAAGGAGGAAGGTTATAGATACATAGAGTCACGGGCCAGGTGCTATGACTGCTGCTCTGCTCCCCAAACGGATTCAAGCCATCTGTACTTAGACCAAATCTTAAGTTCCTTGCGTCAGCTGCAAAATGCCCAAACGCACTATCGATGTTTCTCCACTGAGACCCATCAGCGGGGTGTCTCAGCATCTCGTCTTCCTTACGGTCCTCTTTGTGCCATCGCAACAACTTGGCATGCTCTTTGTTTCGGAACAAACGTTTCAACCGTGGTATTATAGGAGCATACCACATCACCTTCGCGGGAACCCTCTTCCTGGTGCTATGCTCGCCCTCAACATCACCTGGGTCATCTCGCCCAATCTTATACCGCAATGCACCGCATATAGGGCATGCATTCAAGTTCTCATACTTCTCACCGCGGTAGAGGATGCAATCATTGATGCATGCATGTATCTTCTCCACCTCTAATCCAAGAGGGCAGACAATCTTCTTTGCTTCGTATGTATTGTGGGGCAATTCATTATTTCTTGGAAGACTCTTCTTAAATATTTGTAGCAACTCTTCAAATGCCTTGTCAGATATTCCATTCTTTGCCTTCCACTGCAGCAATTCCAGGGTGGTACCCAGCTTTTTCTGGCCATCTTCACAATTTGGGTACAACAATTTTTTGTGATCCTCTAACATGCGCTCCAACTTCGACCACTCGTTTTCAGTTCCGCACTTCATCTGTTCATCAAGAATGACCCGACGAAGATCATCATCATCGGATTGATCAACAATGACCTCATGCTCAACTTCGTCTTCCCCCATTGTAGTATCACCGTGTTCAGAGAACACAGGATAGTTGTCATCATCCTTTTCTTCAGGGTCTTCCATTATAACCCGTCTTTCTCCATGCTTGGTCCAACAAAAATAATTGGGCATGAAGCCTTGTCGCAACAGGTGGGAGTGTATGTTTCTTACGCTCGGGTAATTCCTCGTATTCCGACATTCATCACATGGACAAATCATAAAACCATTCTTTAGCTTGTTTAACTTAACCACATCGAGAAAATGATGCATGCCATCAATGAACTCGGGAAGGCGTCGATCACCGTACATCCATTCTCGGCTCATCTGCATTACATAAATAAATAAAAAACCATTACACCAGCTAAATAATGAATAGAGATACGTGACCAAATTAATTAATACAAATTCATCACATTAAAACCAAAGTAGAGTAGTGCCCAAATGTAATACATAGTTCTCACGAAACATACATCAATCGAAACTAACATACAACTATCTAAAGAATTTATATCCAACAACAAATGCGATTAGAATCGCAACCAAGGTAACTATTGAACCAACAGCATAATGATACCAAGCCTCTTGACTAATGACATATTTTCTAATCTTTTTAAGCTTGACGCGCATTGCATCCATCTTCATCTCGTTAGCAGTGACGACGTCGGCAAGCTTGACCCCGTGAGCATCGACGATGTCGGCAATCTTCAATTCCAATACCATCTTCTCTTCCAGGCATTGGAGACGAAGATCTTCACTTATCTTCAATTTTGCTTTTAAATCGTTGTTTTCTTTTTCTAAAAACTCGACAATAGGGTCGGCTGGAATTTCCGGTTCAACTACCTCCTAAATAGAAATATATCTATGTCAAGTTGGTCGGCATGATTGTTATAACCATGAAACAAAATAAATAGTTATAAAAATATACCACATCAGAATCATAGACCGGACGAGGTCCGACGGGGACGGATATCAAAACCATGACACTATACATATAAAAAAACATAATAAAATTATACAAGAAATAATTATGCATTTAAATCATATAACTAACATTTTTTAAAATAAAAGATTAAAAAAGAGGCTCACCGAGGTAGTGTCGGTGATGGAGCGGCGCGGGCGATCGACGGCGGTGAGGAAGGGGACGGGACGACACTATATAAAACCACAAATTATACTTTAATTTGAGATCAAAATGCATATAAAATAAATGAAATCCCTAACTTAGGCATTTCATCGAGCACCTTGCAAGCACTACAAAAATCAAACTAGCTAAACTTGCACGAAAATGAGCTAAACTTGAAATGCCGGAAGAGAAGATGAAGTTGCTAACCCTTATATATGTAGCTGCCACCAATCTTGGAAGTTGTTGGAGAAAAAAGGGGTGAATTTGAACTTGGGAGAGCAAAGAGAGAGGAAAAATGGAGTTGAGTTCGAGCTGATATGGTGCTGGCTCGGGGTGACAGAAGGTATATAGAGTCCAGGACCTTTAGTACCGGTTGTTAATAGCAACCGGCACTAAAGGCCAGTCTTTAGTACCGGTTTTTAGAAACAACCGGTACTAAAGGTCCTGGCCCTCTGCCACCCCCAGCACAACCGGTACTAAAGGGTTGTGGCTGCTGGCACAGAGCACAACCGGTGCTAATGCCCCCTTTAGTACCGGTTTTAGGTCAACCGGTACTAAAGGGGGCGCACCGTTGCCCCCTTTTCTACTAGTGATCTCCGCGCTCGCCCCCGCCCTCGATGCTCGCAGCGTCCGCACACTCGCCGGCCACGTCGCCACGCGTCCGCCACACTGGCCGGCCGCGTCCCCGCGCTCGCCTCCACACTGGGTTTGGTCATGGCTGCCCGGGCGGTCCGTGCATACAAGGTGTTCGACAAAATGGACAGAGAAGTCAAACATGCACTTTGTGGATCTAAGCGGCCGGCCGTGGGCAGGGAAGATTAAAACGGTGTCTGTCAACAATTAGAGCTATCTGTTACTCTCCGCCCTAGAAGTGGTATATTTTTGAAAAAATCATTAAAAGTGGTACTGACCTGTTATCCTAGCCCCAATTGTGATAGGTTTATGTAATTTACTCATCTACTAACTATATTAAAGACAAACGAAATGGAGGCCTCTCAGCGCTCGGCGGCTGTAGCTAGCTACAGTAGCTAATGTAGTTGCTACAGTAGCTACAGTAGCTACGGTAGCCACGGTCCCGGCCGTCGAACGGCGATCCGACGGCCTGGGGACGCGTCCGTGACGGTTTTGCAAAAAAGCCCTTCCCAAATCCACAAATAGAACCCGCAGTCCACATTTCCCCGTACATAATGACCTAAGCGCAATTCCCGGAAACTTCGAGGTCCTCCGTGCAAAATCGACCGCAGAACAATCCCTCCCCTTCTCTCTCCCGTACGCGGCCGCAGGTCGCCGCCGCCGCCGCGCGCCCCCGCCGCTCCCCGCTCAGATCTACGTGCACGGCGAGCTTAGCCGTCGCCGCCTCCCCCTCCTCGCGGACGATTGCGTTCCGGGGCGCCGCGGAGTCGCCGGAATCGATGCCGGCGTGCCCGCAGGTCGCCGCCGCGTCACGCACGCAACGTGCGACGCGGAGCAGAGAGCATGGCGGGGACGGCGAGCTCACCTAGGGGTGCTGGTGATGGCGGAGAGGGCCTGCCGAGTGCGGAGGGCGTGGGGAATACGATGGTGAGGACGGCGCGGCTCAGGGGTGCACGAAACGGCGACAACGAACTCGGCGGCGGCTCGGTCACGGCCTCCTCGACGGCGAATCTCCGAGGTGCGTTCCTGTGCACAGATAGAGAGGAAACACGCGTGAGTTCACCGCGATGACAGAAGTGCAGCAGAGGGGAAGAGAGAGAGAGAGAGAGAGAGAGAGAGAGAGAGAGAGAGAGAGAGAGAGAGAGGAGAGGGCAGCAGCACGGCCGCGTGATTGACGTCGACCTCGGCTCCGGCAGCACTTGGCCATGCTCGACCACGGCAGCGAGGGCTGCGGCGGCGTGCTCTTCTTCCTGGCTATGCACGACAGAGGAGGAGAGCAGAGCGGAGTGAGCAGTGCTAATGTGGAGGTGAGTGATGTCTCGGATGCGGTTTATATAGACCGGAGGTCCGGCGAGGTGGTAGTTGCGCATGGAGAGGGGTAGGTGTGGTTTGGGCACGCCATTGGCGGCTCTGGTCGGAGAGCGGGCAGAGAAAACTCGGGGTGGTAGGTGGCCGTGGACGTCCTCCGTGACGCACGGGAGGTGTTCGACGCGAGTCTGGCGGCAGCTCGGGGCAGGGGACGTGACGCAGTCATGTCCACGGTGTTGAGGCGAGGTTGGGGAAGGGACACGTCGACTGGGAGGTGTTGGAGTAGCGCATACACCGTGGCGCCATTGACGGCCACAAGCGCCGCCGTCGCCTCTCCCTCCTCGTCGGAAATCAGCTGCCGGGAGGCCGCACGCGCGCGGGAATCTTCCTCGCCGTCGTCGGTGTCCGTCGCCACCGTTCTGCTCACCGCCGGCGAGTGAGGCGACCAAACGGCCCCATGCACCGCCCGTCCAGCTCCCTTCCGCCTCCTCTGCCGGGTCCGCGCGCTGGAGCGATAGCACCGTGGAGATTTGCCGTTGGTTGAGCGCCAGTGCCATCGTCCTCACCGCCAAGTGCAAAATCCGGCCACGAGGACAGAGACGATGAGCCTGCGGGCAAGATGCACAGCGGCAGCGCGCTCACCGATGGCTCCCCTCGCTGCTTGGCCGTTCCTCCCCACCACGAGCACCTCCACCAGCAGCCCATGCCCTCAGGTGTCTCTTCCTCCTCTCTCTCTCTCTCTCTCTCTCTCTCTGGTCTCACCTCCTCTTGTGTTCTCTCTCGGCCACAGATGGCAACGACGCGGAGGCGGTGCACGCGAGGAGATCGACCTCCACTGGCATGTCCCCGACTCCATGTCGACCGGCAGTGGCGACATCTGGTCGTTGGTGCGTCTTTGGCTTCGCGTTGAAGGTCCTCCAGCTACCATCCTCTTGCAGCGCAACTCCAACCTCCCCTTCCCGTTGTACTCATCTCAAGAAATATGATGTGCATGCTCTCTCCTAGATCTCTCCTACTTTGTGTGTATATCTAAAAATAGCAGCCCATTAGCTGTAATTTGGTGTGGTATGAATGAAGTAAATGGTTAAAATTACCTATGGTCATGCCCAATTTGTTGTGAAATTTGTTATGTTCTCATGCCTATTTATCTATTGTGCATGATTGTGATTCATCTCTATTTGTTTCTCAGGTGTGCTATGGAAGAAGATGAATTTCTACTGAAGTTTGGGCTTATCTTGATGTTCTAAAGGTAATGGTTAGAACATTTTCATATCTGAACCATACTGCAAGCTAGGGATCTAATCTTGCAGTCCTCTCATGTTTCTGAAATTTTCCTCCAACTTCTCTTTGTTAGGTACCGTCAGCAAGCCCTAATTGGTAGTACTGCAGTACCTCGATGGCGTGGAGTCCTTGCTCAACCCCAGGGAACTATGGAGCTGTGTGCCAGGACAGACAAAGTGGGAGACCTGCATCCTGCACGAAATTGTCTGGTGGGTTGTTGAGTTCGTGTGGTGTGAGAATGCCAGTGCTGCCAACTTTGGTTAATACTTTTTTCAGTCATTACATTAATATTGTACATGCTCCTTTCTTGCTAATGATCATGCATATTACATTCAGTTCTAGGAACTTGCGTAGCAACTTGCTTTTTGACATAAAAGAACAACCATAAGATAAAAAAAAATATGTGATTATTTGCTATGCAGCTGTCATTTTCACCATACTGATGCCTTTTTTGGTATTATTTCCAAAGTACATCAGTCGAACACAACGATTCTTACAAAGTTCGGATTTAGGTGTTTCCTAAATGTCATTCTATTTCTACTAGATAAAATATCATGTAACATGGTGCAATATAGTATCGTTATATCCACCAATTTTTTTGCTTTCCTGACTATTTTTTCTGTCATCGAAAACTGCAGGACTAATATCTGAAACTTGATTGGTTATATGTACTTTCTGCACATCAGATTCGTTCTATATCAAATGGGCACTGCAGGTTTCCTGCTCTTTACTCACATATTACTAATGTTTATTACAGATAGTTGATTGTATTTTATTTTTGGTTTTCTCTGTGTGGCCGGTTTAACAGTGCAGGTGAGAAACCTTTCTGGGCATGCTATCTTCCATTTAGATTTATTTGAAAGTGGTGCTTCTGCAAGCCAGGTTGAATGAGATTGGCATCCTCCTCTCTATATCTGCAACTATGGTGAAGTCTTGGAGGCTATTTGATTTCCTTGATGTTTCTTTCCATTTAACCTTATATACCATAGTTGGTATATTTCTGTTGGACACCTATTTGCATTTATGTAAGGATACATGCATGTGATGGCCAATAATTGTTTTCTCGGTTTTGTAGCTACAGATTGCTATGGTGAATGATGTTGAAAAGTGTTCGCCCAGATTGATCTAATTGGGATATTTTGGACCTACTGTTACGAGACAAACTACTGGATAAAATATCACGAGGTAGAGGCAGCTTCCATGTTCTTTAGATTGTGCACAAAAAAATCGTTTTGGTTTACTAGTTGTGCGTGATGGCCATGTGTAGAGGTAGAGATAGATGCATTTTTTGTTTTATTTAAATTGGCTCCCAACGGCTGATGACAGGTACTAATACTTTTTCTAGATTATCTATCAGTTCTCACTTTTTCATCTCTGGCAAGGCTTAAATTATTGCTACAGTTTTGCCATGTGACTTCTTCTATGAATATTAATCTGTCATCAGCAAATTACTTGCCTCTCATTTTGTCTCTATAATTGAAACATATTGGTACAATTTGTGTTTATCGTCTCCAAGTGTTTATAGTTTTGGTTCAATTGCACTTTATTATCTAAGAACTTATGTATTGTAGTGCTATTTTGATTTCCTTTTATTTTTTATTAGTGTGAGCAACTGTATGATCGGTAGTTCTTGTGAGCAGTACTTTGGTTTATTATTCATGTGAGTGAAGGGTCTTCCAGATCATGAGGACCATAGTGACATCCACTATTCAGACCATTAATTCTTTTGTTATGGTCAGTTGTGGGGTATTTTCTCTAGGTACTTCACACTGGCAAGTATTAGTAGTATGTTAGAACTTGGAACAAATTTGACATTACCTAATCTTGCTGCATGTGCACTTAGTATGATTTGACATTACCTAAGCTTTATTGATGCGTCATGGCCTCATGGGTGTAGCTTTCTGTGCACAAGGCCATATGTTTCTCCCTCTTGATGTTTATCATACACAAATTGCTCTGATTATACACTGTGCCGGCTGATCGATAGGACTATCAAAAAATAAATAAGCATAAAATCCAAAGCTTTTACATACAATAAAAAAATGTTTCCATTGAGCTGGTATAATATGATTTTTCCAAAGAAATCCCCTCGATGAAAAAGAAATATTAATTTTCACGTATTCTATTGCCTACAAGTTTGTTGCCATGATCACAGGAGCCAACATATATTTTATCCGATACAGCAGTTATCTATTTTTATTCATGATAGTCGCAATTAAAAAGCTGTTGTTCCCTATTGCAATCTCATCATTTTATTGAGATCAGTGCACCACTAATTTGTATTTTGTATGGTCCATGTGGATTTTCCCAACAACATACATATTCTCTTGATGCACTGTTTCAGTTTCTTGGCCTCTGGTTGTAGGTCAGTACATGGACACTTGCTTCTTTAATTATGTGGTATGCATAATTAACTCATATGATTTCTGTTGGCTTCGTCAAACTTGCATGATATGTCCCAGGTAGGGAAGTGTGGTAGCAGTTGCATGCAGAATATGGGAGTTGACTATCATGATGGTTTCTAATTTTTCCACTTTATGTTAGTTCACCAAGAAAACAACGATGCACATGATTGATGCACTGCTTGATATCCTATTGAAATGCTGCCCAATATTTATTAATTATGAAAATAGGGGTAAATATGATGCACCTTTCTTTGCTAATAATATTCATTTATGGTGTTCTTCTCTTCCTATTAATAACTGATAGGTGAGTGTTTTTATTGTGGGTATGCAATTCTCTTTGTCATGCTATTCTTTTCTTGCTATTAGTAACTGATAGGTGCGTGTTTGTTATTGTTGGTATGGTAAATTCGCTTCATCAGATACAGATAACAAAAAAACTGATGCAGCTTGTATTGGTAAGAACACATAATGGAATGTTTTTTTTTTCGGTCATTTTTTCGGTTCCTTGCTTTGGTTTGTGTGTGTGTGTACTTGCTTTGTGATCAGCTTTTGCTCAAGATAGTTCTTAATCATTGTTGTGCAGAGAAGGGCCAAGCGTTATAGAAGGATATAATATAGGTTTACTGATGGAGCAAGTATTAGATTATTGAAGCAGAGATGAATTAGTACCCATATGGTTTATTTTTCTATTTGCGGATACAGTTTAACATGTATACTAGAGAGAGAAGGCTAACATATCACTTGAGATAAACTTGTTTTTTGCGTTTCCTATAATTAGAATCTTTACGACTATTTCTCATTTGTTGCAAACTTCTAATCCTTAACCATAGTCAGTTGATTTGCTATAACTTTCATGTCTACAAAATATGGTGTAAATCGTGGTCTTGAAATTATCTCCATTGGTGGTAATTTATTGGCCCTGTCATGAGCTCATTCCCAAGCTGCTGTCGCTTCTCCACGCATCTTTGCATCGATGGGAGAAGAGGGGCGCTCCAAATCTAAAGATTGCATCCTTGCGGGTGTCAGGCTGCTCCTCAGCGATTTGGACACGTTGGCCGTCCGATCGCGTCTGTAAGTGGATCTTAGCCATACATTTTTTTTACTGCGGGGATATAAAAGAGCAGTGAAAACCTAGCTGCAGCTTCCCCCGTGCCCCCAGCCGCCACTGCCTCCTCTTTCCCTCTCCTCTGCTCTGCCCGTTCTCCTCGCCCCGTGCTCTAACCGAGGAGCTCCACCACCTCCTTTTCCTGCCCCGTGCTCCGTCGCCCTCCCTCACTGAGCTCGCGGCGCCGGTGCCGCGCTCTGTGTCTTCTTCATCAACGGCGCTCAACAGGAGGAGTGCGGGACAGTGGACACCGCTCGCATCGTTGTTGCGCTCGCCTCCACCGCAAATAGGACTGGGACGTTATGCCCAGTTGTACGTGTCCCCGGCACCATCGTCGATTGTGCTGCAGTCCGTTTCTGGTGATTCTATTTCTCTTCTATATTCCTTTCTAATTATTCTCTCCGATTTAGTTTGAGGATTGGTCTCTCCCTCATCAGTTTCTGCGTACGTGTCCCCGGCACCATCGTCGACTGTGCTGCAGTCCGTTTCTGGTGATTCTATTTCTCTCCTATATTCCTTTCTAATTATTCTCTCTGTTTTAGTTTGAGGATTGGTCTCTCCCTCATCAGTTTCTGCGTGTCCCTTTGTGTGGTAATGGTGAGGACTGAGGAGGCATAGCCGACAAACTGTAGGAAACCGCCGCCGACAGCAACGGCACTGGCCGATGGCCTAGCTCAGAGAGCGTCTATTAGCAAATGGCCAATATTGCCTTCCGTTGGCTTTTATAGTCATCCTTCTATTCTTGACAATTTCTGATTTAGGTATTGCTTTCTCTCAACACTTTTTTCTAAAACATTTGTGTGCATGCCATGTGTTTGATAAAATGCACATGGGCAAGGCTGGTGACCGAACCCCTCTGATAATATGAATTGCAATGTGATTTCTCTTTCTGCTAATTAATCACATTATATATTTTTGTTGTATTTCCATGTTTCCAACTTTTTTCCATTAGATCCGCCGCTAAATATTTGCTACTGCCGTTGTCCTATGTTCCTACAACAAAGAGGAATGCAGATTTGGTCGGGTATTACTTTGAATATGTACACCTAATATACCCATTCACATTTTGTATTGATAAATCAGTGGGAAATGATCGATAGTGGAAACTCATGAATGGAATTTGTTTGCAGGGTTTCGCTGATCTGGGATGAAATTTAATGGATGAAGATGTATGGATATTTGAAAGTGCATGGTTGCTCCCATGCATGGTTTTGGTAATTAATGACAATCTCTATGGACTAATGTTTGCATTGAGCTATATTTATAGGTGTGTCTATTTGAGTTGCTTGATCTCCATTTGTTGGAATCAAGGTTAAGGGAAGAAGAAAAGTTTGTGTTGATCAAGACTTTGTGTGGGTTGATCATCACTCAAGGCCAAGTGAAGATATGCCGAAGAGAGCGTCTCCCATCTTGGTGTATGGGGGAGCATCAAGTGAATCTTCACTGAAGCGCAATCGAGGAAGGTGGTGCGTCTTGAGGAGATGAAGATCGTCTTCATCGACCTCAAGTGGTTTAAGTGCAAGGCAAAGGTATGATCTTGATAGGGTTTCTATTTTACCGGTCTCATCTTGTTTAGTGAGAGACCGGATTATAGGATAGATAACCGTACTATCAAGAGGGGCTCTCGACCGAATATCATGATCGTATCGTCGTGGAGAGTACAAACCTTTGCATCTATGCAATCATCTTTATTGGTTCTTATTTGTCTCTTATCGTGGTGTGGTCTTGGTGCTTGTCGTGCTTGTCACGACAAAGCCAAGTTCACCGAAAACGGTCTTCATATGCGTCTTCTATTGCGGTTTCGGTATTGGAGATTTTGCCGGTTCATCCGTGCGGGAGATTTATCTCTTCCACTTCTTTGAAAAATCTCCATTGCTTGTTTGCCATTTTCAAGGGTAGCTTTTGTCGTCCTCTTTTCAACAAAATTGGTTTTATTACTTTCGGACTTCAATTGCAAAAGTTATCACATTTTTGGTTTGCGAAAAAGAGTTTTTAACTTTCCCCATTTGGTTTTATAATATTTTCTTGGAATATGATGTTTCTCAGCATAATCTTGTTGTGCTCGTTGTGACGATTCCAACGAGTCCAAGATTATCGAAAACGGAGTTCGTGGGTGAAAGTTATTGCATTTCCGATTTGTAAAATGGGAGCTTTTACCTCTCCCCATTTATCTTTATATAATATTCTTGGACTATGATGTTTCTCTGCATATTCTTGTTGTGCTTGTTGTGACGATTCCAACGAGTCCAAGATTATCGAAAACGGAGTTCGGGGGTGAAAGTTATTGCGGTTTTATCTCGGAGCTTTTTCTAAACAGTTTTTTTTAGAAAAGGAGAAAAGAAAAAAAAATCTGGCCGGCCGGCCTAGCCGGGCCCGAGGCCGGCCCAAGGCCGGGCAGTTCGGGTGGTCTCCCGGCCCTCTTCCTCCCGCGAGGCCGGCCCAGGCCGGGGCAGCGGCCGGCTGCCTCTGTGACCCTCCCGGCCCAGCGCGCAGGGCAGGCCGGCCCAAGGCCGGGACAACAGGTCGGGCTCCCTGTGCTGTGCTCTGGATTGATCGTTGCTTCTATCGCTGGGAGATTCTCGGCCGGCCTGGCCGGCGTGCAGGCCGGCCCCAGGCCGGGGACTCTGCTGGCAGTTTTTTGCCCACTTTTTCTTACCCAACGGCTCCTTTTTGGAGCCACCTATAAAAGGGTTTCTTCCCCAAATTTCTGAGTAGATCTCATCCCTTGCTCTCTCTCCTCCATTGCCAACATTTTGAGAGCTCGATTCCCTCTAATCCCTCCGATGATTCTTGCCCAAATTTAGGGAAACAAGAGAGGAGATCTAGATCCATCTTTCCACCAAACAAAATCTCCTCTAAGTGAGGGGAACTCGTGGGATCTAGATTTTGGAGTTCTTGGTGTTTCTCCTCCGTTCTTCCTCCTAAATCCCTCCATAGCATTAGTTGCTTCGGTTGGATTTTGGGGAGAAGAATTTGACCACTTGGTGTGATCTTCCCCTTTTACATTTGTTGCATCGGGTTGTGCTCCCCACGGTGATTCGTGGGATTGAAGGTTGGGAGCTTGTTACTCTTGGGTCATTGGACCCTAGACGGTGGTGCCGCGAAGACTTCGGCTTGTGGAGCTTCGGCACGCTTTGGGAGCCCCCAATTGAGTTGTGGGTGTGTGCCCCAAAAGTTGTAAGGGCTCCGGAATCCGCCCCGAAGGATTCCGATAGTCGAAGGTGAACCAAACCTTTGGGTGCGGTTCATCGGAGAATAGGGTGAGGCCTTTGTGGCATCTTGAGTAGGCCTTTTGTGGCGAGCTCACACCCCTTCAACGAGACGTACTCCCTTAACAAGGAGGAACTCGGGAATAAATCTTCGTCTTCGCGTGCCTCGGTTATTTCTATACCCGAGCTTTTATTTATGCACTTTACATTGTGATAGCCTTCGTGCTTGAAGTTTATATCTAGCTATCTCCTTGTTGCTTGTCTTGTTTAGCATAAGTTGTTGGTGCACTTTAGGTAAACCTAGATTTTTAGGTTGTTCGCTTGTTAATTTAAACACCTAGTTTTATTCCGCAATTATCAAGCCCCTAAATAGAAAAGTTTTAATCGCCTATTCACACCCCCCCCCCTCTAGGCGACATCTCGGGCATAGTTGTTCTTTCAATTGGTATCAGAGCCTCGTCTCTCTTGTTTGTCTTTACCGCCTAGAGAGTAAAGATGTCGTCTAGGGATTTAGTGCACAATTCCTTGTTTAGATTTAATGGCACAAATTTTAATGTTTGGAAAACTCATATGCTTAATCACTTACGGGTCTTGGACCCCAATATTGAGCGTATCTTAGATATAGGTTTTTCTCCTCCAAAGGACTACGCAAGTACGACTTTAGAGGATGAGAAAAACTTATATCTAGATGCTCTAGCATCTAACGAGTTTTGCAAATTTGTGAGTGTTGTAGTTTTTGAGTCAATCATGCCTCTCCGGGATGTTCATGAGCTTTGGACCAAGCTACAAGATAAATATGGTTTGTCCAACTCTATTGAGGATGATTGCTCTTCCTCCACCTCCGGCCGTGACGAGCTCTCGTCTTCATCTACTTCACCAAAATGTGGTAAGCCACAAACTAATGTGATGATGAGTAGTGATGGGGTTTGCAATTTGGATAGTGAGCTCATTGTTGATGATCATTTATCTCTATCTTGTTGCAATGCTTCATCTATGGACCTAAACACACATAGCACTATAAATGATTTACATGCTAGTGTTGATAGTCCTTGCATATCATCCAAAAATTGCTTGGATAAATCTCTTTATGATATGCTTGCTTTATCTTGTTCCAATGATAAAAATGCTTGTGTTCCCTCTAACTATTGCATGAATATTAATGTAGAGGAAACCCAATTAATTGTGAAACAGATTTGAACTTGAGTAGTTCAAAAATTAATCATTCTTCTTCATCCATCACTCATTGCCTTATGGCTAAATCTTCTTCTAGCAATGATAATAATAATGATGATAATGATGATGATAATAATGATGAAGAAGATGATATGGAAAAGGTTAATGATAAGCTTCAAAATAATGGTCTTATGATTCTTAAAGCCCTTCCTAAAAATAAAAATGCTCAAGCTATGCTCTTTGAAATTATGAAAACGCTTATTGAGCGCGGGGAAACTATTGAGGCTTTGGAAGCAAGCCTTGATGAAAAGGGTAAGATCGAAAGAGATGATGCTATGGAGAAGGCATCGTTAGAAGATGCTCTTGAGGAAGAGCAAGAGACTCGGGCTTCTCTTGAGGAGAAATTAGAAAATATCGAGGAGTCTCATAATGAAATAATTGCTAAAATCATTAAAGAACATGACCATGCCATTGCTAAATATAAGGTCACGAAAATGAAAATGCTAAATTAAATGAAGAGCTTGCTAAGATTTCTNCTAAGGAATCCAAACTTTCAGTTCTGCCAAGAAAAAAGAAAACAAAATCCACCTCCCAAACGTTGGGGCGACAGAGTCAGAGAGACGTGACGTATGTCATATGTGCGAAACGCCAGACACGGCGGTGAAAGTTCAGTTAGCCGTGCACAAATAGAATGCTCCTTAACCCAGTTGAAGGGTCGCAGCTTTTAGAATATGCGCACCTCGATCGGTAGAAGGAGCGTCTGGCAAAAGCATTGGGTGTGGCACGTACGTAGCCGTGTGATCTACGCCGGCGACGGGTGGTGGCCGGCTGGCCGCGCATTGCTCGCCTTGCACTGCCTGTTGTCCTGGCGGCACCGCCGGCGGCATATATATCTGGGTCTCCCGAGCGAGACAGACAGGTACTGACCATCGAGTAGTTTGGGGCGTGTTTGGTTGCTCACACGATTTTCGGCCTTTTTGCATCCGTGGCCCTGGCCGGCCTGGCCCTGTAAAAACGTGGCCTGAGCCATGTTGTGCAGCCCGTTTGGCTGCCAACAATGTTCTGACCAGGCCCGTTTCGCTGCATGCAAATTTTGAAGCCCACGACATTTGGTTGTATGCGTGTTTCGTGTACTCTTACCTCCTGTGTATGTGGTAGTCTTACCTCACACCATCACAGCACCATGAAGGGCGCGAGCAGGACAACAGCGCGACGTGGGGGCGTGGCGACGGTGCCGGGGCGGCGGCGTGGCGGCGGTGCCGGTGCCGGTGTTCACGCAGGTACACCACGCTCGCTCTAATTACCGGTGCGGCGACGACGGATCCCATAGCTACAAGCGACGGCGGCTTGACGAAGACAATATCGAGTAGCTGTTGTTGTGCCGGCATAGCCTACTAGCTGCTGCTATGCCGGCGGCGACGGAGAGGTTGAAGAACATAGTGTACGCTACATGCAGTCTATATAGGTTCACATCTCAGTACAAAATTTGCTCGTATACGACACCCAAAGCAGAAAATTTACAACACGAAAGTTGTGCGTAATGTTGAGATGAAGGTGCACGTCAAAGGATATATTAAACGGTCCATCGAGTCAAAAAAAAAAAGCAAACATCAGTGCAAAATTGAGAAGCTACAGTCGACGAAACTTGAAACCGAGCATCAGAATGGAACCTACTCATCGATGCGCATATTTCTCATGTACACTTTATTTTGAATCGAGCAATATTTAGAGAGATTAGAGAGGCACGAGTTGGAGGTGAGGAGAACAAAGCGCCCAGGTCATCCCAGGTATGCTTAGCGTGAACCTTAAAGTTGTCCCTGCGGAAATGGTCGAATCGAGCATTTCTTATCAGGCCTGGCCTGAGGGTGATTTAAACATCATGCGATGCACGAACACGGAACAGATCATGACACCAAACGGCCCGAAAATGACCTAAAACTTCCACGTTCCTAAGCCCAGTGGGCAACCAAAAAAAATTGGACCATCCCAGACACTAGCACTGATGGCTTCTATATCTATACTATATTTTAAAGACGAACCTTTTCTCGCGCTGAGAGCGCTCGGCTACTGTTCCTGGAGCAGAAATTACTGCAGCATGCTACAGTACCCGCCGGTCTTTTTGCAAAAAGACCCCTGTATTTTCCTTAAATTGCGATTAGGCCCCCCACTTATATAGAGAAACCCTAACCCTAGGACCCGAATCAGCTTCATTTTTTCCCTCACCATCCGAGTCACCCGTCTCCGCCCCGACGCCGCTTCCGCCACCCTCCTCGCCCCGGCCCCTGCGGCCGCGCCGCCGCCTGCCTACGCGCCGATCCCGCGCCAGTCCGAGCCCCTGCCCACGCCGCCGGGCCCCCTTCGCTGGAGGAGGAGAAGGGCGTCCGCCCTCCGGCCGCGTCGCCGCCTGCCCACGCCGCCGATCTCGCATCTGCTCGAGCCCCTGCCCACGCCGCCGTGTCCCCGCGCTGGAGGAGGAGAAGACCGCGCGCCCGCCGAGTCGCTGCGCCCCGCCTGTCATCCTTTCCATCCTCTCCGGTCGGAGCCTGGAGGTCGGCTCCGCCTCGGCAACGTAAACACTGTGTCCCCTCTCCCCTACCTCCTCTCTTCCTCTGCCCCTTCTCTCCCCTGTAGGTATTTGATGAAACATCTGCATGGGGACACTGTATTTGTTCTAGGTGGACATAGTTAAAATTTGCAACCCAGTTTGCTTTCTCACAGACAAAAGGTGAATGGAAATGACCGTTTAATTAGGTTCAAGCTAGCTATGAAAACAGGAAAAGGTTGGTTAACCAAATTGTAAAATAGGCAACAACACACAAAAAAAGGGATTGTCACAGTAACCACGATTTCCTTTTTGTGGTTTTCATCAGACTACATTCAAGCTCTTGAGAATTAATATTACTGAATTTTTTGTACCAGGTGGTCAGTTATGCTGTGTCAGTGAAGTTTCAGCTCGATGGTGTATTTTCTGATCCGCTAATAATCCTTCTAGAGAAAATTATGAATAAATTGGTGGGTTATATCATGTTGTATTCCTGCTACTGGATTAGAAGTGAGTAATCGCTTTGTTTATTTGTTGGCAAGTTCTTGCATCTAAATCAAGCTATGACTTGAGAAGATAGATCTTTATAATGGCACGTATAACATATACCATCTATGACACTATATCCATGTAAGGCAAAATCAGCCGATATGTTTCTTTGCATTTTATTACAAACAACCAATATTGATTTCCATTTAAAAGTGATGGATGTGCTGTTGTAATACTATGGGTAGAGTTAGTTGAAGCATCTGATGCACACTCTTTACATTAACATTCCATGGACAAAAAAATAGACAATCTGTTATTTAGATTGCTCAGACTTTTGATGTTAATGATAATTTGCTACTGTTTTTGCAGCTTTCACATTGATTTCACCAAACACAAGAGTCACATGAACGTGATTTCGAGGAGAGAGTCCCAGGTTGGTTTGCTGAAAGAAAGTTATCTCTTTTCTTAATAGTTTATCTCTAGACTTCTGCCTGATGCATAGTATTCCACTGTTGGTTAGCAACATTCAGAAAACTTTATGGTTTGCAGGCTAGGTGGGTATGTAATGGATGTTGTGGCAGTATAGGGAATGAGTGAATAACGGTGGTTCGATTTATTACTGCTGAGGCTACTATCGACGAGATTCTCTTTTTCTTTCTTCTCTATACAATGGCTGCGGCACTTACCTTTGTTTGTTGTGTTGTTGTAGGTGCCAGATTACTACTCTTGCACTACCTTTGCTTCTTCATTACATGTCCTCTGGATATTTCTTTATCATCACAGTTCTAATATCAAAATTGTTGGCTTAAATAGCAGAAATCAAAATATTACTTCTAAATTCTAAATCTAAACTAAAAAATTGACACATGGATCACAATGTGCTAATCTGAACATTGAAATCCATTATATAACCAAGATTGTATTTCTGAAGAAGCTGCGTAATTATGGCTTGCATTTTTCCGATCTGGTTAGACAATTTTTCTTTATATAGGATATGAACCCCATTTTTATTTCAGTTCCGCTGACAGCATTTGTGGCAGTAACTTTAGGCTTTCATGAATGGGATGTGCACTTTACCTTGCTGGAATGATGGTTCCCCTTAGCAAACCATGAATATGGCATGCCCTCTCTTGAGGCTGCAGACAGGAGGGAACAATGTAGGTGGCTGTTGTAGCGAGAGTTGTGTTATTCGCGTCGCAATAGCACGGTGAGGCGAGTGAGTTTTGGTTTCTTTCCTAAAGTTTTTTACTTCGATGAAATGCCAGTGTACCAATTTTCCTCTAAATTGTGATTACTTGGTGGTTTATCATTTGGCTTATATGATTAAATTTCCCCTTTACAGGTTACACTCTATATCATTATCTACCACACCTCTCTCTAAAATTTGTGCTTATGCTGACCTCAGGTAAATTACTCTTAAATCTGTTGAAAATGCATGTTTAGTTCGAGCTATTTATCATTTCATGCGATTTAAATCGGTGTGGCGTGTTCGCTGCTGCGGTAAGGCAGATCATATGGAGTGTGGGATTGTCCTGAACACAACTGGTTAGCTGGCTATGCGCTATGAAGCTTCGACGTCTTCAGTCCGATCCTGAAGGTATGGCCCCTATCAATATATCAAAGAAGCAATAGAAATAATCGAATCACTTTTCCTTTATAAGGAAAACATGCATCCTAGGGGCAATCTTTATGGTCAACTTGAATAAGGTAGTTCAACGAATTTCTGATTATGCTTAATTTTGAGTTGTTCTCTACTCTATCTCCACAACTTCTTTTAATGCAATCCTTGAATTTGTTCATTAACTTATTGTATTCTATAGCATATATTATAACTACTAATATTTCCATATTTCATACAGAAATAAATATCAATCTGGTTATCAGAAGCCGAATGAAACAGCCAACCGAGTTGTTCACAAATGATAAACAATGCATCAGTTGAAACTCACTCAGCAACATATGTTTACTATGTATGTAAATTAATTTTCGACATCTTCAATTATAACTATGTACTAAACATATGTATAAAGTTTATATTCCTGTCTACTGATAAGACATTGTACAAAACTACAACACACTGCAATGCAATCATTTTTTTATATACATCCTTATTCAATTTATTGCCATATATCAGCCCAGTATCAGCATTTTGTTTTCGACTATGACATGCCGCTGTTACATATATTGCTTATGTAAAATAGTGTGATCGTGCTGTCATGTCGGTTGAACGGTTGTATAGATGATCGTTTGCTATCTAACATACCTATATAACTGGATGTATATTTTACTATCTACCTGCTTCTCCAAACGCTCCGACAAATTCAACTAAAAACAACGCTTACTTCTGCTGTTAAATGTAATTGCATTTCCCTTCCACTAGCTGCAATACTAGATTCATGTTTATAATAAACTAAAGAAGCAAACCAACAGCAAAAAATATAGCCAAGGGCGCGGCGTGACGCTACGCCAAATTTAACTAGTTTTTTTGTATAGAAGGATTCCACGTGTGCGAACCCAGAATTCAGTCCCAGCGGGACTCGAACCTAGGCCGGCTTGGGCCAACAGTGCCTTCCTTGCCACCGAGCCACCGCTCGGTTCACCTAGTGGGCAACCAAACCCGCCTTTGATCAAGCAAAGGGAAGTTAAAAAGCTACAACCCGTTGGGACAAGTTATGATTAATCCATGCAAGTGGATAAGGTGTGGGGCCGACCGGTCGCGCCGCGTTTCTTTGCAGTGGTGATGATGCTCTCTGTCATGCCGACCCATATGTGCACGCGCGCACGCAGCACAAGTGTGCGCGTCAGAGCTGCGGCGCCCACGTTCATGCTGGAGTGCTGGACCAAGCTTGGCCGATCGATTCGATAAGAGACCAGCATGAGTTCGACCATGATAAGACCAGCAAATCAAATGGTTTCACCTCAACTGAAAAAAAAATGGTGCGTCGCTCATCTCCAGCGCACTTGTTATAAATGTTCCGTGCTTGCTGCTGCTGCTCTGTTCAGACGAACTTCGGGTAAAATGCCTTGTGCACCGCTAAACTTTCAGTATTACGTTCTGCACTTGAGATGGACGTACGCACGTACGTGTCAACGTGTGCACGAGGTGACGCACCAGATGGCGTATACTCCTTTTGCTTCACTTCTACACAAGAACCTGTTGCAAAATACTCTGTCGTCCACCCAAATAAACAAACATCCGAGAATGTATCGCCGTCGAAGCAAAAGCGTCCCTCAATCGGCATCTATCTATCATATATATCCACTTGCTTTCTTTTCTTTGTGTGTTCCCAAAGGCTAACACAGTGCTCCCTTCCAGGTAGAACGCCGCCTGCTCCGGCCGGGTATCTCCAGCATTGTATATTTGTATACCCCTACATACGTGTCGAACGCTCAGCCAGGTCCAAGCTAGATAAGCTCCTGGCTAGGTTAACTATGGATGAGAGCCAGCAGAAACAGCAAGCTTGGATGAGATGTAACTTGTTTTAGTCTTTTTTTTCGTTGGCTCATTCTGTGCTACACTTTATCTGATCTATGAGATGTAAACATTTTTGAATATTCTAGATGCTGCAATAAAACGGCTGTGTGTATCGATTGATGCAGAGGCCGGGTAGTCCCCCATTTCGAAAAAAAAAACAACAAGCTTGGAACAGTCTACTAGATTGTTTGGCTGCGATGAGAGGTTGTTGCGTGCGCATGTGAAATGTGTGCTAGCTCACTTTTGAACGATTGTTCGGTCGGAGAGATGAAACGAGCAAATGTGGTAGAGTGTGATCTTACTTCTGAGCTGAAACAGCGCCAGCTCTCATTTTTGCGTGAGATGAAAGGGCGTGCGTATTACAACGAGGACCACAGCCGCGACATCGTTGTCGCTGTGTCCTTTCAAGGGTGGACTGGAGTCAGGATTTGCAGGAAAAATAATCTTTGGCATTTATATTTACGTAACTTAATTTGCAGGAAAAATTAACTTCAAATTAGCACCATATGACTACCACAATCGTCGAAGAAGTTGATAATTTAAGAACTAAGAATATTGGAGCTTCAAACAGTAGGGTTGTAAAAGATATTTATCTTCATGGTTGTCCTCATATTCATATTTGAGATACTCCCTCCATCCCGGTTTATAGGATGCAATTCCAAAACTAGGTTTTCCCAAGAATAAGCAACAATTAGCATTAATTAAGAGTAGTTAATGTTGGGTTTTGGCCTTTCCCAAGAACAATATGAAACCCGATTGGGTTTGGCATTTCACTTACCAATGTTGGCATTAAACATGAACAATCCCCATTCACCTAGGTCCTAGAGATTTGCCAAATGCATCCTATAAACCGGGATGGAGGGAGTATAAAAAAAATTGATAGAAGGACACGCCTAATCAATAATTAATCTACTCTAAAAAAAACTACTCCCTCAGTTCCAGATTAATTGACGTGGATTTAATATAACTTTGTACTAAATCTAGGGAGTATTTCATATATAAGTATGCAAATTAGCAAGAATGATAGAACATAATCGTTTCGCTGGACGCATAGATAGTAATTCATCAATGGAGAAACACGCATCAGAGGTCTGATAGACTTTGATGCGATGATGGCACGAAAACCTAGCGGCCATCTAGATGCACCGGAACGGCAAGCACCATTGCGGTATCCTGGTCTGATCTCCTCGCATCTGTTGACGGCGAGCAGTGACAAGAACACACATGAAAGTACAGACATAGGGTTCAGTTTCTAACGATTTTTTTCTTTTCAAAATGGGGAGTTATCCCGACATCTCTGCATCTAAAAGATGCATATATGGCTTACGGGCTTAAAGAAATAACTATATGGCTATTAAAATAACTTTTGGTCTCCAATATGTGTATGCTAACATGGATTGGATATTGGGTTTCTTGTCGCTGCACACCGGTCGGAACTATTAAGAATAGGTTAACAAATCGCATAATTATCCCCATCCACTAACCCCTCCCTGTCCCCGTCTCCCGGCTGTGATTACTTTGTTATCATTTCTACTCTCGCTTGCAACTATAGCAGTCTCATTTGACATAAATCTTTTTATACTACTCACCTTTTCTCACGTCGTTTCTGAGAACAATAGATCATAATATCATATATGCGTATTTTGGGCTAACTAGGCCCACTGATGCATGGCTATTCTAAAATAGGAAACCATATTATTCCAGAGAAGGCCACCGTGCTTATAGAGGGCTATGGCGCCTTGTGGGGCCCTGGTTCCAGTCGGTTAGTTCCGGATAACAGGTAAAGCAGGGTTACTAATGATCAGGTCGAGCCACACGCCGGACCACCCGGCCGCCTCTGAGTGCACGCACCTGCACCGCCACTCCACTCCAGCCAGCCCCACGGGCCACGGCTAGCCCTATTTGTCTCACCATACCATGATCCTGCTTGCTTACTTCTAATAAATCATGCTGAACCCTTAATTCTGGTTAAAATGTAGCAGTGGCACTCATATTATATAAACCTACCCTGATGCCTTACAGAACTGTGAAGCTAGTCTCGTTTAAACTATAACGAAATCCATGATGTATCATAGATTTCTTCATAGCTATCCAGCGTCCTAATCGAATGTTACGCGCCCTTAAAGACTTGATATCCCCCACGTGCCCCACTTTTAGCAAGGATGAGCATGTTATGAGGTATTTGGCTTCTGTGTGTCACTGCATTTCCATTTGGAGGAGGGTCTCCAACCGAAATAGTATACTATAAGGTTTTTGTATTGACTGGCGAAATGGACTCGAGCATGGATAAATATGTTGCACGCATGATTGCATATATGACTGGGAAAGTCATTTGTAACATGCACGCTACTCCCTCCGTCCTCGAATAAGCGTACTTCTAGTTTTTATCTTAAGTCAAACTTTCTTTTTTGGCTTTGACCAACTTTATAAAAATCAGTATCAACATATACGATATAAAATGGTATATTATGAAACTATATTTCAAAGACGATCTACTGCTACTAATTTAGTGTCATAAATATTGTTGCGTTAATTTCCCTATAAAATTGGTCAAAATTAATAAAATTTGATTTAAGACAAGAGCTAAAAGTACACTTATTTGAGAACAGAGGGAGTACTATGTGGCGGCAATGAATACCTTCCAACCCTCCTCGAGGTTTGGACCATGCCCTTGTTCTATACTAGTATTGATATGTATTCCTTCGATTTGTGCCTTCTCTACGTGCATTTATTTCACTCTTGTTTAAAAAACCAAATGAATTTGTAATAAATAGATAACTTATTTGAAAATTGTCAAACAAACATAACACTGTTATAAATTTACACTAATCTCTTAAAAGTTTGAGGTATTATTCACAACTATTAGAAATGAGATTTCTGTTGTTTAAAAAACATTCCAATGATCTTATGTTTTCATACAAATTTGGAACATGATTGGACAAATTACAAAAAAATCCATCTTGTTTTAGAACAATGCCTGATATTTTTTGAAGCACATTTCACTATATTTTCAAAACATGTCACTAGCTAAAAACATAATCTAGATATTTTCACAAAAATTCAATCAGGTTTAAATAATTGAAAAAATGATCACACATTTATTTTGTTTACATAATTTTCAAACATGATTGGACAACTTTTAAAAATCCATATGGTTTTTTAAAAAGTTAGTAAAGTATTAATGTAGAATTTAATATATATATATATTCAAACATATCAATTCCATAAAAAATCACTATTTTTTTTAAAAAAATCGTCAATATTTCAATGAGATTGGTTTTTATTTTTTAAGATTTCCATTGAATGTCTAAATTTTTTTCAAGGAATGTTCGAATAACTCAATTTTTTAACTAATATCCGCAATAGAAAAATGGTTTATAAATACCCAAAACGCTTATGCTATGTAACATGTATCGAATTATTAGGGTAATGTAACAAATTATAAAGGATGACCAAATATTAGTTTTGTCAACTCTATATATTGTGCCCGCTGAAAAAACGCGTCCATATATGAATTCTCTCTAGTGCTATACTTCCACTATATACCACGCAACTCAACCCGGCAGATGTGCAACGAAATGTGTGGGGTCCCAGCATAGCAAGATGGCTGCTCACTTAATTGCGCTGCCCATGATACCCATAGTTTCTTTGCTTTTGGGGCCACATGCTCCAAATGCACATTTCTCGTAAGATTCAATCAAATGTTGGCAGATCTAAGATTTTTCTTAACTGAAGAGGGGGGGGGGGGGGGGGGGGGGGGCATACTTGGATTTTTTTGTTGGAAAGGTAGGCTGAGATAAATAGACCCCCTCCCCCGCAAACAGAAAAATCACGTAGACATCAAATCAATGATGAAAAAATATTCCAATATCATGATAAACATAGTATGTTGTTTGTTAAGACGTTTTACGCAGGTAAAATTTCCATGCAAGTGTTCAAAGTTAGATATATTTCCAATATTATGATAAGGATAGTATCTTTTTCTTTGGCCTAGGCCTCCCTGTTTTTACTCCTCTATATCAATGAAAAAGGCAGAGCTCCTGCCATTTTTCAAAAAAAAATGCAACTTCTATGTTATTTAGTTTATCAAGGTGCATTATAGCACTTCATGCATTTTAGTGTACCCGACCTATGATGTACTTTTAAATAAAATGTGCAGGAGTAAGATTTTCTGGGAAGGTAGCACTACCTCCCCTCCTCAAAAGAAGACATATACATTTTTTCAAACGTCAAACTACACAAAGTTTGACTGAACTTTTAGAACAGACCATTAAAGTCCGCCATACAAAATCAATAACGTTAGATACATTTTGAAATATATTTTCATATGATATCTTCATCATATTAAAGTTGTTGATACTTTTTTCTGAAATGTGTCACATTGTTTGACTTGAAAAAAAAGTTATTGGTCTTCTTTCAAGAGGCGGAGGTAGTGTCTACGTACCAAGCAGTAGAATATATGAAATGCTCTGTACGTACAGTTACCTCCTCTACAGTGGCAGGGAGAATATCGCCCCTGCAGGCCCGATCCATATGCTTCATGCACGCATGAGTGGGTATATGAACTCGACCTTGCACCATACAGCCACACTATATACGCACCACGGCACCAGGCATCTCCTCCTGTGTAGGCTGCTGGCAAGAGTATGCGTTTGGTCCCAATATGGCTAAGTGGTCGATACGACGATACCTTAATTGCACTGCACATGATAACCATAATTACATGGCTTTCAGGGCCACACTCCCCAAATGCACGTTTCACCTAAGATTAAATCAAATGTACTTATCAGCACTGATCGATCGACAACGAGCGAAAGGAACAACGCCTTTACACTCTTTAAGTTTGCACTCCGCATTTTCGTAGAATTAAAGGTGGCAGCTGGTGTGCCCGGCCGGCCTTTTCAGCTCGCAGCCATCATTTCTGCTTCTGCCTCGCCCCGAATAGCTAACTTTCTACTTATATAGATGAGCATCGATAAATTGCACTGTGAAGGATCAAGTGCAAGCCGCTCATGATACTGATACCCATTCGGTTTTGGCTGGAGGAGGTTGATCGCAGGGAGGAGGAGACGCGGCCGGCCGGCCGGCCGGGAGTGATCCATCGACCGCGCTGGAGCCGGGGGTGACTCCGGCCGGTCGCTGTCGTTGGCGGGTGGGGGGAGGTGGCGGTTACGGCGAAGAAGGCCAATAGAAAACGCGGGTGCGCGCCGGGGAGGTGAAAGGAGAGATCGTGGCAGATCCCGGGGTCGCCATCGCGCCTCGTCGCTCCTGGATTGCAGCCAAGCCTTGGCCCGCAATCCATCCGCGCTTTCCGGCCACCCACCCAGCTGCCGGCCACCGGTTGTATATATACCCCGCCATTGCCTCCCCTCCATCGATCGGCCGCCCGGGGAAAGCTAGCCGAAGTCGCACGCTAGCTAGCTAGCTTAGCTTACTTCGGGCTAGCTTCCATATCGGGCATCGGAGACTGAAGGCCGCTGCTGTAAAGGTAGCAGCCGCAAGCTAGCCATAGCAAGCCAGGTAAGCTGCAAGCAGAAGCAGCGTGAATTTACGTCGTGATTTCTGCTTGTCTTTTGCTTCTTCCTCGTGCATACCCGTACTGCGCGCGCGCTGTGGTTCCGAGTTCTGACCGAGGCGATGCGTGCTGTCGTTTCAGCTCTGTCGTCGTGGGTGTAGGGTTCGCGAGGCTCGAGGTGTTTGTCGGAGCAGAAGGCGTGGTAGGGTGTTAACCTGCACGCACCAAGGCGTGCTGTGAAGCATCTGTACGTTCTCTCTCTCTCTCTCTCTTTTCAACTTTTTCCCAGATCGTATGAACATATAATACGGAGAATTATGCCATTTTCTTTCTTTTCCAGTGTTTGAATAGTGCACTGCCGTTTATATACCATGAATCGTTTCAGTATGGTCGCCTCCACATACTAATGACAACCATGATTAGTGTATTGACTTGTGAGCTAGCTGTTCTTTGGAGTGCATTCATTAAGTTTAGCTTCTACCACACAAAAGAAAATAAGCAAGCAAAATGTGGGGCTCAATCATATGGTCCGGTAATCCTATGCATGATGAAAAAGTACTGTACTTTCCGATGTAGGCCCGTATATTCATTTTTTTGTGTAGAAAACATCAACTCTCTACTGCATTTTTATAAATACTTGGTTTAATTTGTACAGAGCTAACTAATATTACATAATTAATTGATGGAGTCAACCCAAGCCTGAAAACTAACCTATTTCTTCTGTTTGTTTTATGGATAACCATGGCCAATTTCTTCCGTAATTATTCAATTATTTATATGCATCGTCTATTTAGATACACCATTAAATCTGAATCAGATTTCAAGTCTTTCGATCAGCATTCTAGATTTGTTGTCATTAACTTGCACCATATACATTCTATCAATTTGAAATTGCAATAATTTTTGGCTAAAAATTGCACACTTGCTACCGGCTCATAATTTTAGGTTAAATAATATGCAATTTGGTGACTAATTAAGAGTGTAAAACAAAATTATGCTATCATGATATACCTATTTTTGCGACATCATGTATATGTTATATCGGTAGAAGCTACATTCTTTTACCATTGGAATAACATATGTATGTCTAAACACGTACTTGTGAAAGCTAGCCATCCAAATTTATCGAAGAGAAGTTTTTCATAGCACTGACGAAAAAAACCATATATTTGATGAACTGATATCATTGCAATGTAAAATGGTTACGTCAACCAACCTAGTTTGTCTACAACTAATCAACCATTTGATGTGTGCATGAGTAGTTACCGTTTTCAGACACACCTCTAGTTTCATCGCTTTCTATATAGAGATCCGTCAAAATGTGGCGAGTTAGAATGAATATACAATCATAGGCTTGAATAACACTTTCGATGGTTGATGTTGGCATAATAAATTGAAAATCTCAGTGACATGTAGTTTTTTACCCTGAAAGTGCACTATTTGCAGTTGTACAACTTCAATTAAATCTCAGTGCAATTTTTAGTTAGTAAGTTATATAGAAATGATGGTCCACTTGTCCAAAGTTGTAAAAATGTGGCTAACAAGACATATTGATAATATATACGTAGGACTGCATTAATACAGTCCCAACCAAATTCTACAAGAACTCACATATGCTTGGAGCAACCATATATAATTAGTAATTAGACTCATGAATTAAAAAAAATCATGCAGTGTCAAGTGTCAACTAACTTGCTTCAACCTATATTACTCTGATCAAGGTGGAGGAAGATGAACGCTTTCTCCCATGTCCCCCCTGGTTTTCGTTTCCACCCCACCGATGAGGAACTGGTGGATTACTACCTGAGGAAGAAGGTGGCACTGAGGAGGATAGATTTGGACATTATAAAAGATGTTGATTTGTACAAAATTGAGCCTTGGGATCTACAAGGTAATCACAAGTTCAAAACTCTACTCATTATATATGATAGCTTTGCACCGTGTGACCTTGCAACAGTGCGATTGTACTGCTGTATATGACGCATGGAACTTACACGAATCAATCACTTCATACACAGAACAATGCAAGATTGGAACCGATGACCAGAGCGACTGGTTCTTCTTCAGTCACAAGGACAAGAAGTATCCAACTGGCACTCGCACCAACAGGGCGACCACCGCTGGATTCTGGAAAGCTACCGGTAGGGACAAGCCGATCTACGTCAAGCACTGCCTTGTCGGGATGAGGAAGACGTTGGTTTTCTACAAGGGCCGTGCTCCTAACGGGCAAAAGTCAGACTGGATCATGCACGAGTACCGCTTGGAGTCCAACGAAAATGGAGCTCCCCACGTACGTAAGCCTATACCTAAATGTGTGTTGGTACATGGCACATGTAAACATCATGTCCTCATACGTACTTCATTCTCCAAGATCTTTTCATATCTAACAAAAGATTAATTAACTCTCTGGAATATGCGTGTAATTCTATTAATTTAGGACGAAGGATGGGTGGTCTGCAAGGTGTTCAAGAAGCGAGTGGCGACGGTGCAGAGAATGGCCGCCGCCGACTCGCCCTTCTGGTTCAGCAACGACCATGTGGCGTTCATGGCGCCTCGCGTCGACCAGAACGCGACGTACCAGCACGGCCACCACCAGAGCTACCACCACCCTTGCAAGGTAGAACTGGAGTACCATCACCTCCTTCCCCAGGAGCCGGCTGCCAGATTCCTGCAGCTCCCCCAGATAGAGAGCCCCAGGCTTCCAGACCTGATCGGCGCTGTAGCTGCCACTCTCCAGCCGTCCAACCAAACACACGACGGCCAAGCTTCTCGGCATCCTCAAATCGAGCCGGATTATGCGACGGATCATGCATCTGCCACTGAGTGGAGGGATCTTGACAAGTTCATGGCGTCTCAACTCAGCCACGATGGCTCGACTGCGAAGGAGCTCAGCAGCTACTCTAACCCTGTGCAAGAGTTTCAGGTCGAAGGGAAGCATGAAGAGGCCTTGGACTACGTGTCGACATCTGCCTCTTGCGTAGAGGAGAATGACTTGTGGAAATAACGGCATATGCACGCACGAGATACAGACACCAAAGATATAATATACACACTAACGGGCAGCAGTATTGACACTGTATACAGGTTAATAATATTGTGGGTTGATGCGATTAATGGACGTAAATTAGCTAGCGATACCATCATACTTAAGTTGTATGTACTAATAGATGTGAAAAGAAGTGGTATGCATAACCGAATTTGGTTATACTTACATGCATTTGTCTAATGTTCATACATGTAGGCGATCTGTAACAGCAGTAGTCTAATGTTGTATAGTACAAATAGTAGCTGCTGTAATGCATGGTTGATGTCATGCATTGGTAGTGGTTATAAACATTCCAATTCAGGTATTGTTGTATAATTTGTGAGTAAATAATTGCTTTGGTAGACAAAGGGGGAGGAGCGCCCATAATCATACCCGGGTGGGGGGAGGTAAGTTCGCTGAACCTCATTAACAAATACGGTGTCGTCATCATGTATTCATGTTGTGATTGCCTGTTTCTCGGTAGATCAATTGTGCCTCTACGACAATAAAAAATTCCATGCAAAATAGTCACGATATTAGAATAAATATTTTGTACAATATGTATAAACAATGTTTATCAATATTGTGTACCATGGTCTCTCAAAGTTGGTACATAACTTTGTTTTACCATTGTAAGTAGAGGTAGACTACCACTGCAAGTTGTTAAAGTGAATTATGAAGAAGGTATAAAAATTATGTTAATTTGTTACTTATATTAAATTTTATTACATTATTAGATACGAAAATATTTTCTTGGTATTCTATGACTATATGCATCGAGGAGTTTTCTAGATTTTCTGAAGCTAATTTCCTATTTATTTATTTATTTCTTTTTGTTCCATCCCTTTTTTAGATTTTGCAGAAAAATCTGAACTCTCCCCTTTAGGGCTTGTTTGGCTGTCCTGGTTAAATAACCCCGGGAAAATAATCCCGACCGGAAATCTGAAGAAACATGTGTAAAACCTCGGGATTTTATTCCCGACCTCCGGACTAGGGGAAAATTCTCCCCGGGAAGGCCGGGATCGCCCCCGGGATTGCAGTTACCAAACAAGCCCTTAAATCCCATGTTTTTCTCTCTATGCTGCGATATCTCTTACGACCTATGGGCCATATGTTATAGATGTTGTTAGGATTAAACGATCTACATATCTTGGAAGTAATGCATACATGAAGTCATACCATGAATAATAATAAAAGTAAATTTAAGTAGAATGTAAACGATTTTCAATTGTGATTTGTTTTCCTAACACTACGCTATAATTGTTTGGAGATCAGATGTCTCTGTAGAACCTATATATGGCCCAAATCCATATTTTCATACTTCTTACACTGCTCCTCCGCTTGTTCTGCTACTGTTTACCAATTGGGCAATTTACATATTTACTATCATTTGTAAATTCCTAGGAGAGCAAACGTTTCATACTTGTAACTAGCAGGATAGGAGGTTTGACAACATTCCTGCTGAAACGAACCGCACCAGTCCTAGCGGAGAATATTGTGGAGACTAGGTTAGGACCGAACTATTGTAACTGGAGTAGTACAGAATTCCGACGTACAAGCAGTGTATGCGTCGTGAGGAATGACAGACTGTTGAAGGGGCATGCATGTCTTAACTGCCGGCAGTCTCGATCAGGAAACTCGTAATGGATAAACGAATTAGTTGGTTGTGTTGTATATAAATGTTGAGACGTGTTACGGTACATCTAAGCAACCTGGACCGTTCGTGGGCTTTGATCCGACAGTCCACGGCTGATATACTACACACTTTTTCGTGTAGTATTAGGGGTTGTTTAGTCAAAACACTTGTTTAAATCATAAACTTTTTCTCGCTCGATTAAATTGTAGGGTAATCCAGTAAAAACACTTATTCAAAAATTCAAACGCGAGGGCAATATAGACATTACACTTAATCATTTCATTCGTTAG
Source organism: Puccinellia tenuiflora (assembly GCA_012064385.1). Classification (NCBI taxonomy): domain Eukaryota; kingdom Viridiplantae; phylum Streptophyta; class Magnoliopsida; order Poales; family Poaceae; genus Puccinellia; species Puccinellia tenuiflora. The sequence continues at coordinate 370,158 of QRDG01000329.1, read as the reverse complement.
GGTTAGAACACCAGCAGAGACGGCGGCGACGGCGGCGCTAGGGTGCGCCTCCTTCCTCTTCGTCTCGCCGGCCTCCGTCGCCGTCCGCCCACCGCACCCTCTCGCTCCCGGCTCCCAACCGCCCTCTCTCGCTCCCGGATAGCCGTCGACGGAGGCGCTCTCGAACGCTCCCGTTCCCCACCACCTCTCCCGGTCGCCGCCCTCTCCCCGTCGCTCGCGCTCACGTTCCTCGCCACCCTCTCCCCATGGCTCCCAGTCGCCGCTCTCTACCGCTCCCCACCTTCACCGCCCAGTTTCCTCACTGAAATGTGGAGGTCAAAGATCCGTCGGCGACGAGGTTCTGGGCGACGGAGGCGCTGGATCTGCGTGCGCTGGAGAATGGAGAGGCCTAGGCCGGCGAGGATGGCGAGGAGGTTAGATCTTCTCCTGCCGCCGGCCACCACTCCACTACAACCTGCCCCTTCTGCAGCAACTAGAGATGGAGGACCTCCACGCCGACCGCCACTGTAAGCTCCCATCCCATCTCCTCCCCACCTCCAGACACTCGATTTCGTTCGTATCGTGCTCATGCCCCCTGCCATTCCCGTGCAGATAAGGAGGACGAGGACACCAAGCCCGGCCTCCCTCCAGATCCGGCAACCGACAATGGATGTGAGGAGCTCGTCCAACAATAAGGTTCTCTCTTTCCTTCCATGTGTGTGCTCTTGATGATGGCTCGTTTCTTGTGCTAGCCATTCTTGCTCAGGACAACGACATGTTTGTGAACTTATGCTCCTTATGTCTCTGTGTATGTTGCGTCAGAGTATGGAGAGGCCTAGGCCGGCGAGGATTCGTGTGAAGACGGCGTCGTGCGTCAGGTACGCCCCCTCTTCTTGATCGTAGTAGGAGTATAGCAGTTGATCTTGTTGTAGCAATAGTAAGAGTAGCAGTAGCTGAACTTGGTACTGAAAAAATGCTTGCAATCTTGCTTAATTTTACAAGCTTGCTTAATTTCTTTAAATATGAATTGTGTATCCTGGAGTAGCACTGCCTTAGCAAACTGAACCTTGTTGTGGTGCAGTAGCCATACAACGTTGACTAATTGTTTGACAAACCCCAGGTTTGGTTCAGACCTTGTGGTATTGCTATTGTTTGCTTGGTTTGCAGTAGCTTAAGTTTTGTGTAGGTCAGTAGCTTTGAATGAAATACTCCATCTTGGAGCACGGCTAAAATTTCCATTTGCAGTGTCTTTATTGCAGAGTAATGCATGTTTCTTGATGGAGTAGCAGGAGTTTTTTTGATCTTGTGTTCTGAACTTGCAGTATTATGGCTTGCAATATTTTTTATGTAGTGTGGGCTGTCTCCTCTGTTTGTTAACAAGTGCTAGCAGCAGTAACTTGTGTATTACATACAACAGAAAGAGCACCACATGGAGCTGATATAAATACACTATGCCTTCAAAAGTGCATTCTGTTTTTAGCTGAATCTTGCAACTTGACATAAAATAAGCTTTAGATAACAGGGAGATCAAGCTCTACTAAATCCTTAACGTAGTGAGAAATAGCTGATATTTATTTTGTTACATGTGTAATCATTTTTGTATTACAGGTATGGCAGCCCAATTCTGAATATCAAATGGCACCAGTCACTTAATTCTACCGAACCTAAACTGATAACTGCTGATAAGCATATAGTAAGAGTTTGGGATCCGAATACGGTGAGTTTTTCATCCTTCTCTGGTAATTGGTGACCTCATTTCTAGTATGGATGGCGTTGACTTCTTTGTTCGATGATAACCTTGTGTTACTTTTACTTTAATAGGGAAATAACATGACTAGCTTTGATCCTGATGGTGGTTCTATCAATGATGTTTGCATCTTCCCGGATAGTGGTTTAATGTTATTAGCCCCGGACAACAGGCAAATACCTGCCCTCTTTATTCCTGCACTTGGCCCTGCTCCAAAGTGGTGCTCACATCTTGATAACTTAACAGTGAGTGAATTTCCTCGCATTGGTTTTGTAGCTAGTTTAGTAAAATTTTACCTGAACAATTCCTTCTATTGATGATTCCTCAAACAGGAGGAGCAGGAACAGAAACAAGAAAACACATTATATGATGATTACAAGTTTTTGACCGAAGAAGAGATGGAGCGATTGGGTCTCTCTGAGTACAAAACAGTGATGCAGTCAGAGCACATTTACATGGATATCTCATACGCTACGATCTACATAAGAAGGTCTTTTTTATGTTCATCTATTCATGTGCTGCAGTTTACTTGAGCAGTTCAGTTAGGGTTGTTGTCGGCTACCCATCTGAATTTCCAACATGTAGACCCGTGCTGTCGGCTACCCGTTTGTTAACAAGTGCTAGCAGCAGTAACTTGTGCATGAAATAATCATTTGGTTGCTCAAACAAATTCGAGTAGCATGCTTGTGCTTGTGCTTGTGCTTCTTGTTGTGTGCTCTGTATTAAAAATATTTTCAACATAAATTCATGGAGTACTAAAATTCAGTAAACACTTGAATAAGTGAATAACCAATGCAGTAGTGTTTGCTTGCAACAACTGAATAACTACAGCGGTAGCAACACATGCAACCATTTCCACACATAACACACAAGTATTGCTTGCACTGCTTGAAGCACACAACACATACACACAAATACAGTAACAAGTTTTGAACTGCGTTGCTTGGAGATGAAGTCACTGCACATCTAAGCCTAGCACCTGTACGGCAAGGAGGTGTAGTGAACGTGGGTACATATACAACGTAAAGGTGTCACCGATACTCATAGATGGCTATGAGTGGTGCATGTGGGTCCAAACGTCTAGTGGGTCATATAGGCATGTATCTACCACACTTGGGACATGTGGACCCAAATGCAACATTCTTAAAGCCATGTAGTTGTATATCTAACACCTTTGAGATATGTGGACCCACATGCAACACTTATAGCCAAATAGTTGTGTATCTATAATCTCTGTGATATATGGACCCACATGCAATACCGCTAGGTATGTTGCATGTTGTGGGACCCACATGATTGTTCTAGGTCAAGCTAATTGGGGGCTGGTGAACGTGGGTCCAGATGTCTAGTAGGCCCACATTATGTGCCTTCGATGGGTGTTAAGGGACATGTTGTGGGTATGCATATGGCTTATATTTCATGATGTAGGTCCACATGTGGCTTTGATTGTATTTAGTGGTCAATATTATTGGGGTTGCATGTTCACGGTCTAGTTGGTTAATCTTTGCATATTGCTATCATTTCCTGTCGTGGGTCCACATTATCCGATGTGGGTCTAAATTTGCATGGTTGCATCAAGTAGGTCTAGATCTTGAAGGAGGCATGAAGGAATGGTGCAAGTTTTCCAGATGGCAAGGAGGTGTGGTGAACGTGGGTACATATACAACGTAAAGGTGTCACCGATACTCATAGATGGCTATGAGTGGTGCATGTGGGTCCACACGTCTAGTGGGTCATATAGGCATGTATCTACCGCATTTGGGACATGTGGACCCAAATGCAACATTCTTAAAGCCATGTAGTTGTATATCTAACACCTTTGAGATATGTGGACCCACATGCAACACTTATAGCCAAATAGTTGTGTATCTATAATCTCTTTGATATATGGACCCACATGCAATACCGCTAGGTATGTTGCATGTTGTGGGACCCATATGATTGTTCTAGGTCAAGCTAATTGGGGGCTGGTGAACGTGGGTCCAGACCTTCGATGGGTGCATGCTAAGGGACATGTTGTCGGTATGCATATGGCTTATATTTCATGATGTAGGTCCACATGTGGCTTTGATTGCATTGAGTGGCCAAGATTACTAGGGTTGCATGTTCATAGTCTATCTGGTTAATCTTTGCATATTGCTTTCGTATCATGTCCTGGGTCCACATTATCCGATGTGGGTCTAAATTTGCATGGTGGCATCAAGTAGGTCTAAATGTTGAAGGATGCATGAATGTTGTGTGTCTTTCTTTTCAGTTGTCGCAAGATTCGATGCAGGTGCAAAAAAATGCCTGTTTTCCTGCACATTTGTTGATCATAAAATAAATAATATATTATAATTAAAAAAACGAAACTACTAGTTCAGGATGCCAAATTTGTATATCGTCTCAATTTTTTATCCAGCCTATATAAATCAACATATGCATGAATACAATGTCGTTTTGAATTTTGGTAGTAGTTTCGTATTTTTAAATTTTGTAATACATACATGCTGAGAACAATGACACTCTTTTCAGATAAGCTAATTATGCTTTGGGCATTTTGGTCCCAGTAACACGTGAGCGCGAGGCGTACGGGCTAGCTAAATCTGAGAATGGGTTTGCTTAACTGGCCGTGTTGGTTTTGTTTTGCATATGGGCTTATTTGGTTCAGGAGCTAATGGACTGACTACGTGGACAGTTCGGTTCCAAATCCGGTTCAGCTCGCCATCCTTCGATAGTCCTTCCACTCTTTCTTGTTCGTCCTCTGCCGCCGCCCTGATCAGATCGTCGTCCCTGCCACACCCCCCTACTCTCTTCCCCGTTCTTCCGCAGCCGCCGCCGCCCCTGTCACTCGCCTTCCGCTGTACCTGACCCCGTCCTCGCCCCACAGCTACTTGAGTCCCCGCCTTCCGCAGATCCTTCTTAGCTGCCGGCATTTGGAGTTCTGCGACCAGCTTCTCCGTGCACTCCAGGACAAGTTCTGCTCCCAGTTCACCATCAAAGGTAAATCCTTGCACTTGTAGGCACCAGAAATCCGAATGATTTCTAGTTCACTTCTGTGCTGATCTAGTACATGTTGTCTTTCTTGGTTCAGATTGAGCCTCATGTATAAGTTAATTTTTTTGAATTTAAGCCTCTTGTATAAGTTAAAGTATATTAAAGTACCTAAAAGTTTGATATAAAGATGTAGCTGGAGCATTGTTCTAACTTGTTTGTTTTTTATTATTCAGGGATTGAGGGGAGAGGATTTATATTTAGCCGGGAGATTGCATTAGCCATCGGTGCCAAGTTCATACCGCTACGTAAGCCAAAGAAACTCCTAGGTGAGGTTTTCCTTAGCTTCATTTGGGGATAATTTATATGGCCACATGGCTGATTGATTATGCATCTCAATTATCAAAAAGTTATGGAACCGAGTTGAAAAACAATTTGTTTGTTACTTGCTTAGACCGTTGCATTATTATCTTCTGCGGCCTGCATATGTAACATGGTATATGCATTTTCGTTGGCAGCAGAAGGTTATGGCCGCTGAAGACATGGCAACTGAAGACAGGCCTGATAAAGACAAGGGTGAAAAGTACATGGCTGCTGAAGAAAGGGCTGAACACATATCTGCTGAAGATGTGGCTGATAATGACAAGGAAGAAAATAATATCGATGATAAGGAGAAGGATGATAAAAATCTGAATGCTAAAGGCACAGACATAGATGACTATATGGAGTGCGAAGAAATCATCCATAAGACTTTCAACAGCGAGAATGAAGCCTATAAGTTCTATCTAGGTTATGCTAGAACAAAAGGTTTTGGTGTTAGAAAGGATGCTCTGAAGTATAAGGGTTCCAAAGAAAATGCATACCGGCGGGCATACAAGTGTTGCAAACAAGGACATCGGGACCCGAAGCACTTTGACAGGCCTGACCGAAAAAGAACACCAAGGCCCCTATCTCGATGTGGATGTCCCGCTCTATTACAGGTTTAGCTCCAAAAAAGCAATGGTCTGTGGATCGTCAAGGATTTTGTGCATAAACATAACCAACCGTACCTCCATCCTGACCTGACTCATCACTTATCATCTCATCGTAAGCTAACAAATGCACAGAAGGCGGATGTCATTCAGTACTCTGTCAGTGGACTTCGAACACATTAGGTAGTAAATGTGATGGAGAGTGGTGCTGGAGGTCCAGATAAGCTCGGATGGATAGGGAGGGACCTTTATAACCATGTTTCATACGAGAAGAAGAAAAAAATAGAGGGCAATGATGCTAAGTATTTGCTCATCTATATGCATGCACAGACTAAAAAGGACCCAGAATTTTTTTTTAGATACACCAAAGACAGCGAAGGACATTTGCAGAACGTATTCTGGGCTGATTCACAATCCAGGATTGACTATCATGCCTTTGGAGGTGTGGTGGTGTTCGACAGTACAGACCGGTCTAACAATTATAGGCTTCCGTTTGTCCCCTTTGTTGGGCTGAACCATCACCGCAGCACAGTTGTGTATGGGGTCGGTATTGTGTCAGATGAGACAACTGAATCTTATGAGTGGCTTCTTCAGGTATTCTTAGAGGCAATGAGCCAGAAGCATCCTATTTCAGCAATCACAGATGGGGACCATGCGATGGCTGCAGCAATTAAATCTGTCTGGCCGGACACAGATCATCGTTTGTGCAGCTGGCATATCGAGGAGAACATGGCGATGTACCTGAAGAAGGAGAAATGTAAGGAATTTAGAAGATTGATTTACCGTCGTTGGGATGTAGAGGAGTTTGAGAGACGTTGGATAGATTTTAAGGTGAAGTGGAAAGTCAAAGAAGTTGAAGAGAAACCAGCAAAAGGGAAAAAAGACAAGGGAAAAAAGCCCAACAAGAAAGAGGAAAAAAAGAAAAAAGCTGATGCATGGGTTATGTGGTGGGTTATGTGGATGTATGAATTGAGAAAGAAGTGGGCTGCCTCCTACACAAAGGGAAGATATTTCCTAGGGATGCAGAGTAACCAGAGAAGCGAGTCCCTCAACTCAAGGCTTCATGTGCACCTGAACAGGAGAATGAAACTTGTTGATTTGTTGCAGCATGTTGAGCACTGTGTGTCGATTCTGCGTAAAAATGAAGCAGCATTAGATGCAGTAGCCTCACATACCATACCCTTCACTAAACTGACTGCACACCCACTGGAGATACATGCCTCTACTATTTATACTCCTGTTATGTTCACAAAGGTAAAAGGACAGATTGATAGAGTATCAAAATGGCGGGTTGCTGAGGAGGTGTGTGTTGCTGGTATGATAACCTATGTTGTATCTCGCACAGGCTCTCTAGATCTGAAATATCAAGTGACTTGTGTGCTCAATGGACATAAGATGGAATCTGCAAATTGTGGATGTAGAAAGATGGAAAGTGAGGATATTCCGTGCGGCCATATATTTTGCGTCATGGCGAAATTGGGCTTACGCGAAATTCCAAAATTTTGTGTTAAACCCAGATGGACAATGAAAGCCAAGATAGCGTATGGGTCTACCAGGACTGCGAATACTCATGTATGGTCGGAGCACATGGATACGTACCATCAACTCCGCCAGATGGCTAGTGAAGCTTTATTCACATCTGCAGGTTGCACGGAGGAGACAGAAAAGTTGATGGAGTACCTAAGGAATATGGTGGATAGAATTGAACGGATGGGTAGTGGCAAAGAGCCGAAAACATTTGCTCCTTTGCCGGACTATTACTCTTCTGCTCGCCAAAGATGCACCGAAGAAATCCAGGACCCACTCACAATAATTCCAAAAGGCAGGCCCAGTACCAAAGAATCTAACAAGAGGTTAAAGCCGATCCACGAGAAGGTCAGGGAAAAACAATGGTTAGTGTACATGCTTTAAACGTTTATTTCTGTGCACATTTTAGTTTAAAATTTTGGGAAACTGTTAACTGGATTTTGATTTAATTATGGCAGGAAAGGTGTTAGGAAGGCAAAGGGCACATACATGTGGACTAAGAAAGATGAGGATTCAGAGGAAGAACCAAAATCAGAAGACCCAATTCTGAAGAAGAACCCACGAAGGAGACAAAATCACATAAGTCAGTGTTCCCATTTTCATGACTTTTTTGTCCTTCCGCTTTTGGTGGCATCGTTGTAAATCCAATATTATGCACGCAGGTCTGGAAGAGATGCTAAGGTGACAAGGGGTAGCAAAAGATCATTGGAGGATGAAGAGGAAGTTTGTGGACATAAGACAAAACAAAAGAAGTGAGTATTTTAACATACAATATTGTTCCAGGTCCGATCAGAAAAAAAACTAAGTGGTTTTCTTTCTGTAGGAGTCATAGTTTGTAAATGGTTGCTGGTCACAAGCATGTGTCATGGACCTGTGACCTGGATTGTCGCTTTCTGTATTTTATGAGTTTTGTTCCAGTACTACAAATAGTAACTACTAATGATTAGATCACAAACATATTCCAGTTAGATTTTTTCTTTCATGTTGATTATTACCAATAAATATCATAAAACTCATTTTTAAATTCCAGTTAAATTTCTCATGTTTAAATTCCTCTCCACGGTGTATCCTGGTCTAAAAAGATGGCATCCCTACTTGAGAGTACTTCCTGTCCTCTTCCATGAGCAAATGATGCCTCAAATTTTAAACTTAATATTTGAAAGAATCTTTATTTTTGAAAATGGAGACGTGGGTTGCACGTGCAATGTTTAGTTAACATGCTGAATTTCTTGGTATTATTTTAGTTAGTTTTTCCAATTATTATATCCGATGTTAGTCGTTCACGTCTGTGTTGGTATCCTATTGATGTATATCAATTGTTCCAGGCAAGGCTCTGCGAAGTGCAGTCAGAAAGAAACCCTCAAAACAGGAAGGAAGAGAAAAGAGATTGATGAAGATTGGACTGCTACGAAGGAGGAGCAGGCTGCAATAAACAAGAAAGCTCGTCTATGACAAAACAAATAATAGCAGATGTACACAGGTCTGTTGCAGCAAAGAATGAAGCAAGAAGAAAAGCAAAGATCGAATTAGAGAAGAAACAAGCTGCTGCAGAAAGAGAGGTATTAAAGAGGCTGGAAGCTGCAGAAGAAGAACAACGAAAAAATAATACTGCTGCAGCAAGAGAAGAAGATAAACGCATTTTTGCTGAAGCAAGAGCTGAGGAGAATGGCTGCTGAAGCTGAAGAAGAGAAGCAAAGGCTGGCTGCTGTTGGCCAAAAGAGACAACCTGAGCGAAGGCCACCGCCGAAGAAAACTACTAAGAAATCTTCTATGTTTGACGTCTGTAGATAGACTTTATGATCTTCAAGTTTGTGTTATCTTATGATGCGTAGTTCAAGTTTATTTTTTTGGATGTAATTATGCTACCTGGTGCTATTTTAGCTGCTTATTTCAGTAAAACCGTATAACTGAACTAAAGCACAAGTCGCCTTGTCTCCCCCGTTAACATGGATGCCACTATTACTTTTAAGTGTTGTCATCCATTGATTGTTACTTTCTCGACCAGACCATCGGGCGATCTGTCAACCTTGGTGACCACGGCAAGCGTGCCCTCAACGGTGCGGTCCACCTGCTGCGACATGCGGATGGACTCGCACGTCGGCAAGTCGACCCTGGCTGAGAGCACATTAAGGATGATGCTCTCCTTGTGAGAGATGTTCTCTCCGATTATCTTGGCGATCTGATCATAGATGTCATCAGGCTGCCCATGGACCGGCACATGGGTGATACCAGGGAGCAGTGGCGGAGCTAGAAAAAATTTGGAGGGTGTGCACACTCCAAAAAAAACTCAGTGTTGGTGGTGGTGTTGTTTGAACTTCAATTTTAGTCTCAATATTTGTGTCAACCGTAGGTGGAGAATCTGAAAACTGCAGCAAATTTCCACTTTCTGGAGTGCCTTCAGCTTGCGCTTCAACACTGACATCAACCACGACTGATGGCGGTGCAAACAAAAATCGCTTCATGTTTTCAGAAAAGGGTCGCAATGATACCACTATTTTTCTTCATTTTTATCAATTCTACAACAAAAATAAAACAAACTAGAGTAAACAACTAGTGAAAAAAACACAGGCTAACTGTAATAGACAGTTAGTGAACTAGATGCAGTGGAATTAAAAACAGAGCATGGTGGCTACTGCCTGCTCGATCTGAACTAGATGCGCACCTAGGCCGGCCACCGGCATGCTGCTCCTGCTTCTCAACTGGTGGTTGGCAGTGGCCTGATTGCTGGAGTTGTTACTGGCTTGCCACTGCTGCGTTGCTGCCGCCGTCCTGGCGCCCTGCACAGCTCGCCGACGTGCTCGACGCCGCGACCTAGAGCTCTCAACGCCGCCACTCGGGATCGTCCGATTTCGTCCGCTGCTGTATGGATTCTCTCTCGCCGCCGCTTGCAGATTCGACAAAATTAGGGATTTGGACAGGTTGGGCAGAAGAGGAATCGGGGGAGTAACCTGTAACGAGTCGGCACCTCAGTTGGAAGGCAGACCTCGAGAGCAATTGAGCTGCTAACTAATCTTAAAAAATTCACAGATTTTCTGGGTGTGCCAGGGCACACCCGGCACACCCGCCGCTGGCTCCGCCAATGCCAGGGAGGTCGATGAGGTCCGGCAAGCCACGCTTGTGGATCCTGCGCGGCGGCGGGCCGGGCAGAGGAACGGGCGGCGAGGTCGCGGGCGGCGGCCGGGGCAGAGGCACGGGCTCCTCACCTCGTTGCTAAGGTGGGTTCATGAGCGACAGTTGTGGCTCATGGCGGGGGTATGACTCGTCTGATACTCTGATGGCGGGGGCATATACTACACCGACCAAGGATCTAACAACGTGTAGTATGTAGCCGTTAACCCTAAACTGGCGCACTAAGATGGGCCTAATTTTGAGAAGCCCGCTACCAGCCCAGTTCACCTCGTCCGTCTGATCAACCATATACTACACCCCAATTCGTGTAGTAGAATGCACCGTAAAATCTCTCTAAATGTTGTATGATGTGTGTCTCGAAAGATCTTGTTGCATGCTCGACATGAGAGCTTTGTGCTACCCCTTTGGGAGCACATTAAGTAGACTTGCTATGTCATGTAGAATTGATTGCGTCATCATCATATAAAATACGATTTTGAATCGTCTGTGACGTAGCAAGGTTAACTCTTAGCACAACACAATGCATCACACACTGTGCGGGCATCATTATTTATAATTCGGAACGGAAGCATACATTCGACGCGCCCCCCATATCAGGGAAGGGCTACACTTATGTAGTAAGTATGATTCCAGGCGATCGATACCAAGTACACCATATTATATGATATCAGGGAAGTTCCGTAGACATGTTGCCATGTAATATTGGCTTTACACATTCAACAAAAATCACAATCCGGATAGATACCAACTTAAGTGTTATTTATAGAAAGATGTCCTACAAAGCTATTGGAAAAAATCAGATTTCGTAAAATCCTCTGTAAGTCGGGCATCGACGATGCAAACTAAAAGAGCTTTAGAATATCAGTGAGTACATCACTTGGCCATGGAAAAATATCCCTACAATAGAGGATATGAGAAGGTGTTCCAAGCATATTTCCAAACCATTTGCCATGATGTTGAGTTCAATATGCAGAATTGTTAATTTTATTTCCATACCAAGACACTATATTTTTTTATATAGTTGCATCCGTAAGTCAGCAAATAAATGTCATACTACTTACTCAAGTAAAATTATGCACATAAATATTTTTTACTAAACACAACAACACATGTTCAGCACATACCAGTACCTTCTAAGACAATGCCCGTTCCACTTGTAGATGAAGAGAAAACATTCACTGGTTTGAGAGATTAAAGAACGTGCCACTGTATGACCAACAATTCTGAATATAAATTAAGACAATTGTATACAATAGAAAGTTCAACTTATTTCAGTAAGCAATGGTCAATGTATGCACTATAATTTAGCAGCAACTCATCCATATATTCCTTAATTGGTAACATGTAGAAGGGTTAAAAAAACTATTTATTTTTGTATGAAGAGCTGCATGACTGGTTCTAATATTAATTAGTTGGCATCATAAGAAGAACGTACCTACTTAGCACATACCAAAACTCACTCTGCCAGGCATCATTAGAATATGAACCGATGAGTATTTATTGCAGTAGTGGAGGATCATTAGATTATAAACTTGGAGTTATTTTCTTTTGTATCGTTGGTGATTCCTCCTATAGGTGGGACCTGATATGTTTGGTACTGGTTGCTGCTATGTATCTGTAAAAGATTGCAAATCATCTGCACGCAAAACCAACAACAGAACAACAACTGAATTGTTAGACATCTGTAGGCTATCAGTAATTAAGCTATGTGTATGTTCTGAAATTCTCACAGGCATTTCATCAAATACCCTCGTTACACCCAGTTACAAACATTCCCTGGAACTGAGAGAGAGAGAGAGAGAGAGAGAGAGAGAGAGAGAGAGAGAGAGAGAGAGAGAGAGAGAGAGAGTACGAAGTGGGCATGGAGAAAAGAGGACCGCAGTGTTGCTAGTGGAGCCCTTCATCTTGACCCGGAGAGAAAAATTGGAGGGCACGGACGCATGTGCTTCCTCTGTTTCTTCATCGTCTGGATACGCTAAGTCGACGCAGGAGCAGGCAGAGTCGATCCAGAGAGGCGCCAATGTCAAAGGAGCATGCCGTGCAGACTGCGGAGTATAAAAAGATGGAGCGCACCTGAGATGAGGAGGACTGGCGTTTGGCCATGTTCGAAGCAAGGACACGGTCACACGGATAGCCTGTGTGGTTTAGACGACGGGAACCGATCGAGCAGATCCATTGCTTAAAAGAGGAGAGCGGCTTCATCCATTACTCCTGCATTTATTGGTTGGAGATGATGAGGAGGGAGGGAGAAGGCGATCGTGCAGCAGATGAAGAGACCGAGACTTCCAGAGAAATCAATCGGCGGGGAGATAATACGGCCGTGGTCCGCAGCCGGAGCTTCCCCTAAAAAAACAGAAGAGAGATGATGACGTGGATGAAAAACAAAGCTGATGATGTGGACCAATTAGATGATTGCTGATGTGTATAGATTGCATGTTGAGAGAAATACCTTTAGTGGGCTGCTCCTATTTAGATACTATAGATATGTATATTAGCTTGCGAACACACATCGCAGCCTCCATTTGTTTTAGATTGCATGCATCAAGGCCGTCATTAATTCCACCCCTCAGTTGGTTGAGGGAGGGGGCGGGGGCTAACTGCCGCGACGTGATTTTAGGGTACGGTGTAGTGCGAGGTGGGAATCTGGGTTTGATTCTTGGGAAGAAGCCGGCCAATCCCCGTCGACCTGGAGAGGAAACGCAAGCATACGTTTACTAATGGAAATTATGGAATTAACCAAGAACCTTATGAACAAACTAACCACTGATGTCGTCGCCGGCTCCGTGGCAGCCCGTGATCACCGCGCAGAAGACCAACAATGCATACACCATGAGACGGGCAGCTCTAGCCAGGGACGCCATCGTACGTATGTGAGTAGCTAGCTAGCTGGACGAATATTGCTTTGAGCTGTGTTTCCAATTTCCATAGCCTGCCCAATGTCCGTATTTATTAATTTATAGACCCCCAAATGATAATGGCGAGTGAGCAGCTCCTTGCAGGCCATCCCACTTGGTTTCCCTAGTTGAAGCATGCCTTATTTTGGGTGGTGGTGCGCGCGCGGACGGGATTTAAATTCCGTGCATGCATGCTCACATTTCTCCGGTCAGTCAAGGGGTAGCTAGCTAGTAGTTGGCCGAGTGGTAGCATGGCCAGGCCACCGTGTGTGCGAGAGAGTGATGGGTGAGCTGACATCGCCACCAAGAGAAAGTAATCGGCTAAGTTTGTGTACTTTTTTTCCCAGCTGAAACCGTGGGAGTAAAGTGAAACTATATATACGTAAGTAATGTTTCTAGAGTGTGGATTTAATGAAAAGGGGGTAACTACCGCAGCATCTTGCACCGTAGATGAAGTGTGGAAGATTCGTGCTATCCAAATAGATGTGTCAGATGGTTTGACCGAGTTAATGATGATGAGCTGCTGTTAACATAGCTGGGGTGTGATTTCTGTTCTGACATAACGGACGGACTAAACGGTCAGAAGGTGTGTTGATCGGTAAAAAGATCATTTCATATGTTCTGATTCCCTCCACGGCATACTATCGTTACGTTCTGATTCGATTAAAGAAAAAAAATGGATGGTTGGGTTGGAAACTCCTCTTCGATTGGTGGTAGACTGATTCTCATCCAATCCTCTTTGAGTGGCATATCAATCTATCTCATATCCATGTATCTGTTGCCTGATACAAACTTGAATGAATTAACAAAAATTATAAGGAGATTCTTCTGGCAAGATACTGGTACAAAGAAGAAATACTATTTGGCTAAATGGCAATTGGTGTGTAGACCAAAGAAAAAAGGTGGTCTAGTCATAAAGAATTTATAAATCCTGAATGTTTGCCTCTTGTGCAAATGGTGGTGGAAAATTGAAAATGAGGAGGGTTTGTGGCAGGATCTGGTTAAAGCCAAATATGGTACTACCTCCGGTCTGAAATGGTTTGTTGTGAGGTTTGTCGTGAAAACAACAATAAGATAGTACAATTTCCTATAGTACACACGACAATCAATACCAACTGGAGGGAGTATATTAAAAGGGATTCAGCATGTTAAGCTCAGACAAAATGATTCCCCCATTTGGAAGGATTTGTTAAAATTCACACAGTTCTACCTCTTTGGGTGGTGAAAGAGAAACTAATTTCTGGAATGATGCCTGGCTGGGGTAGACTTTCCTCGGTGAAGTTAAAAGGCCACTTTAAATTAAAATAATTTTATTTATGAACTTTTTGGCAAATTAAAATATGCATAACCCTCGATGGGAAAGATTAATGCAATCAAGTTATTTAAAGACATTTTTAACTATAATAAAATGATATAAAAATAAATAATTACTTTTGTCATAAAATAATTTTATAAATTTATATTTTGGTCTCTCTCGAAAGATAGTTCAATTTACAACTCAATGCAAAAATGAATCACTCAAAAATAATATCCAGAGAAAAATAACAATCTCTTAAAACCATAAGAATTAGGATTTAGGTTCATTAAGCCTATTTGATTTTATTCCCCGCTGGTTTAAAATTTATTTTCTTAAATTTTCATAAATCCTTGATTCTATAAAAGTAAAAGGTGGTCAAAAATTTCCCAACTACCTACCTTTTGACCACTCCCATTATTCACACACGCACAAGATCATCTCTTAACTCAACTATCTTTCGTACTATTAAGATTCGTGTTGTAATCGGTCCGTTCACTCTTTTCATAACCCTATTTATCTCAACTAACAAGTGAGACCATGCAAAATTGCAAATTGATGACCATATGAGCACGCTAGTGTCATCTCTGTCTCAACGATAAAAAAAAAAGTATGAAAGTGCGTTCTTTAACATATAGCTTGAAAATATATTTCAATTTCCCCCGGTGGACTAGTGTGTTTGCATGCTGTGATCCAAGAAACTTGCATCAATCAATTGAACAAATACAGAACTAAAAGAACCAACCAATCAAAAAAAGGAGCTAAAGGGATCCATGAGATTCCGTCTGGATTCGTAAAGGTACTGCTTACTTACGTGGAATTCACCTCCCCGTCAGGATCCCTAGAACGGGAGAAGAGCAGCGCGACGGTGAGGTAAGGTGGCCGGATGTGATGAGATCCGTGGTCTCGGTCGGTGCAGCGTTCGTGCAGGGGACGTTGGCTTTCGCGAGAAGGACGCTGTATGCTGGTCACAACACCAACGCGGTTGTAGGGGCGCCGAAGTGCGGCGGTGCCGCTCTCGTGATCTGCGAAAGATCCGGAGGCAAAATAGGCGGTGTACTCGGTCGGTGCAACCGTGCATGGGAAAGTCAGGACGTGGTGTAGTTTTGAGCTCTGCTGTAAATAACGGCCCGGAGCTGAGTTTCCGCTATGAGGCTGGAATCGGTGTATGGCTGGGCCCATTTGGTCCCTTTAAACAAGTGGCGTGGCCCATCAAAAAAGTTACTGTAGTAGCGCTGCTTGTTTGTACTCAGAGCTAGTGTTTTTATCCTAAAACAACCCTACTCAGTAGTGTTTTTTCCATGTTGTTTTATATAGTTTCACTTCAATATCCATGCATGTCTTGTCTAGTAGAGTACAACGGAAACGGCAACGGCAACGGCAAGCTTTACCTTTTCAAATTTTTTCTATTAAAAAGGCTATTGAGACAACCAAGCGCAAGAACAATCTACCGACTCGACAGCAATGTTATCTACGGAGACCTGCCGATCGAAGCTCTGGAATGGTGTCGCCGGCACGACTTGACTTGGTCGTGCAACATTCTTTCCTTGACACTTGCATTTCACACATACGCATGCTCACACTTATTGATTTTACCCTTTCTTTTGAGTATAAATTACTATAGTGCAGTAGCACCAGTAGCCCTTTCTCTACATGGCCTCTAAGATGCTACGCTAGGAGGATAGGAACTTAGCTAGGGACGCTACAAGTCGCAAAGTAATCTTGGATTCTAGATACTCTGAGCGGTTCCCTCTGTCATCGCCGCTTGGCTCTGCAACTGTAAGCCCGTAGGCTCTGCAACTGTAAGCCCGTAGCTGCAAAGGCATATCATTGTTTACAATTGCTAGCCCGCCATATTTTTCGTTTAGTGCCGGTATGCATGCAGGTTTTTATATGAGCATTGCCCTCACGCTAGAACAGAGTTGGTAGCTCCCTCGATCGATCACACACTAGTAATCCGTAGGTGATAAATAACGACCAGGCAGCTGCCCCGTCAGAAATCAACCTCGCCACAGGTATTTTTGTTCAGTGTCAGTAATATATATACGTGTAGTATTAGCTAGAACGTCAGTGTGAGTTAATACAACGTAGATCATGTAAACACCAGTTTTTTTTATTCATGGCAGTACTAGAGGATGCACGGAAGCTAAGTTGACCTAGATCGATATTCATCACGGTTTGCTTTGCTAGACTGCTGCGGTGCATGCTCAGCTGCGTTGTATACTGTACAAGGCATGCAGAGGTAGCTTGGCAGATAGGAGTAGCTAGCCTCCGTATGCCTCGATCAGGGCAGCTAATTGTACGGCGGCGTAAGCGTGAAAAAAGTAAAGCTCTCGGCGCTGCCTGCGGCTACCTACACAAGTCGGTATCTTCTGCAGCTCATTCCTGCAGTCCAGCTAGTCTCGCTGAGGACCGCTCATAATTTCAAAACGGAGAGAAAACGCGAGACGCCATCGATCATACTTGGCCAAGAGCATCTCCACTCGCTGCGTTCGGATGGATGTTATATGGTTGGTGTGTAGTGAGGCGTCATTTCCCACTCACGATGTCAATAAAAAAATTACAAACTCAATAGAATTCCTTCAAATTTTAGAAAAAATTACATATTTTACTCAAGTGGGTTTCCTCGCTTTGCTCAGCGGGTGAGCATGGCGCATCACCGAACCCCGCCAGTCGGGACGACGAGGTTGGGCACCTGAATACCGTTGATGTTGAGCGCCCACCCGTGGGGAGGGCTCTCATGTCGGGTGGTGCGGGGTAGTTGTTGTCGTGCAACGCCCGCGCATCTTCCTTCAGCAGCGTACAGGGGAGCCATTGGCTGCGGCTGTGTGAATGACAGGGCTGGCCCGCCTGTCGGTATCCGTACGCGCGGGGCGTGGGCTGGGCACCCCGAACGAAATATTGTGCTGCATCGGACGAAGTCGGGACATTAACGCTGCGAGTGGGCATCATTTTTGTCCGACACATCTAATACGACTATTAGAAGTCCTATTTGTCGTGGTGGATAGCACGGCATACCCATCAGAGATGGGGAAGTTTGTGGAGCAAGGCAACGATGGTGTTTGCGCGGGATTGGGTAACAAGCACGGCAAACACACGCGATGTACCAAGGCTCGGGGCCCTCTTGTGGAGGTAACACCCCTACGTCCTGCACTTATACTTTCTTATTGCAAGATCACAAGATTCGGGCTACAATGGTGCTCCTGGAGCTGTTTCTGGTGGCGGCCGGCTTGGTTCACCAGCCGGCTAGGGGTTGAAGATGATGATCGTCGTGGGAGTCTAGAGCTTGTGTGTCTGTCTCAGAATCTTCCCCTCGCAGGGGGGGCTCCTGCCCGCCTTATATAGGAAGAGAGCTAGGGTTTGGGGTTACAAGGAAATTACATGAATACCCCTATGACATCATCTACGGTATAGTCCGACTTGATCCGGATCATCATGGCGTGCTGAGGTAATGCCCGACCGGACGTACTGTTCATCGGCGACGGTTGTGTGAGGCTGGCCCACTTGTACGGACCAGTCAGTTGGTAGGTCCGGCTGCTCTCAAGCCGGTTGGAGGCGCCCTGAAGCCGGACAAGTATGTCCGCCTTGGGTTGGCCGGCTTGAACACTCTGGAGAGTGAGCGTCTCTAGGGTACCTGGGGGTCATCTCCCCAACACTAGCCCCCGAGCTCGTGGAGGCTTGTCTGCTTGCTGGAAAGGCTTCGCGAGCTTTTCCCCGATTTTTGTTGTGTTGTTGAGGTCGAAGGATCCAGCTGCGAGTAGCCGGCTTGCTTGGGGTCTTGAAGACGGCTCGTCCGGCTGCGTGCAGCCGGAAACTGTAGACCTTGATAATCTTGCTTGGACGTCTTGAGGGTTTGGATCGTGGCACACGTCAGCCACGTTCCCACGTCTTGGCTGGCCGGCGGTTCACTGCCCGAGATTAAGGGCATGACTCTTCGGCTTCGTCGTGTGGGATCTTCTGCGGCAAACGTTCACTGGCGGGATCCTTTGCGGAAATTGCGGCCGTAACCGTGCGCCACGCGGCATGGTGAGAGGTGACCGCTCCGCCGTGCTTCGCTTTAAAAGAGGAGGAAGGGGGGAATAGCTCTGGTTACCGTTCCCCATTCTCGCGCTTCTTCTTCACACCTCTCCTCGTGCTCTTCGTCCTTCCCCAACTCCCTTCTGCACCTTCGTCCTCGCCGGCGTCGTCCCTCCTCCGACGGGGAATCGAACCTCAATGGCGAGCTCAGGTGCTTGGATGGGCTCCTATATGGATGGCCCGGAGCTTGGGAGGCTCCGCGGAATGAGATATCTTGGATTGAAGGAGGAGGTCGGGACTCGCGTCCCTAGCTCGGATGAGATGTCACCGGACCCGAGGGCGGACGAGTTCGTGGTGTTCTCCTCGCATCTGGCGAGGGGATTGGGGCTGCCGGCGAGCCCCTTCTTCCAGCAGTTCTTAAGCTTCTACGGCTTACAACCCCATCATCTGGGAGCTAACAGCATTACGCTGCTCTCGTGCTTCGTCACGCTCTGTGAGGCGTACCTGGGCATCTGGCCCTGTATGGAGATTTTTGGTATGCTCGTCTACCTCCGGGCGCAGACTTCTGACAAGAGGCTGCGTGATTGCGGAAGCGTTTCCATCTACACGAAGAGCTCCATCCTTCCCAAAGTCCATCTGCCGGATTCCATCAAGAAGTGGCAGAGCACCTACTTCTACGTCCGGAATCTCACGGAGACAGACCGGATCGGGCTTCCTGTCTTCTCGAACGTGCCGCCTGCAGGCAAGTCCTGGAACCGGAAGGTGCCTGTCGATGAGGCTCTGGAGGGGGCCGTGACGGCTCGGCTGCAGGAGCTGGTGAACACCGGCTTGACTTCCAGGGACTTGACCCTGGCTTGGATGTCCCGTCGGGTGTTCCCGCTGCAGGCTCGGGAGCACAAGATGTGTTTCTACTCCGGGGTCAGGGATCCCACCCGGGTTAGCATGGAGGCACTGGAGCTGGAGGAGATGCACGGCTGGGCCGCCGTCGTGATCACCGACCGGATCAGGCGGAATTGGACATTTGGGCTCAAACCGTTTTCGCGTGCGGAGCGCGCCCCTGAGGTTGGCTTCCTTCATCGTTTTTTGTCTCAAGATTCTTCTGGCCCGCTGTGACTTGACCCGGCGGGTGCGTCTTTGTAGCTTTGCGAGCTTCAGAGGGTTGAAGACTTCGAAGTCGTCTTCGGGGAGGACCTGGCGGGTCCCCTCTCTGAGGAGCAGACGACCCTCGTTGATGGAGCCGCCTCCGCCGAGCAGGCGGCGGAAGCTGAAGACACCGCCTCGGAAGGAGAAGCGGGTGACGACGCCCCCGTTGCGTCTGAGGCAGGGAAGCAGACGAGCAAGCGCGGCGACACCACGGAGTCGTCTGACGTCGATGTTGGTGTCGGTGTCGGCGGTGATGGCGATGGCGATCGGACTGCGGAGAGTCCCGTTCCTTCGGCCGCCTCCGGTTCCGACTCGGGCGCCTACGAGGATTCGGAGCTCGAGCGTGATGCTCCCCCTCTGGTCCCGTCGTCCCGCGGTAAGTCTCTTGTGCCTGGTGTCGTCGAGCAAATTGGCGGCGGCGCGCGCGTGGTTGTAGATCTCTCCAGTGGTTCCGATCCGGATTCTGAGGGTTCTTCTTCCGTGCCAGCCTCCAAGCCGCCCCTATCCGCCCGTAGGACTAAAGTGTTGGAGGCGGTCGCTCGGAGGGCTCAGGCGGTGCCTTCCCCCCAGATCGTGAAGGAAAGGCGGTCGAAGGCGGCCACCGACTCGGACGCGGGCAAAGTCATCCACAGGCAGGGTGGCTCTTTCATGAAGCGGAGTGCGCTGCCCGCGAAAAAGCTGTCTTCGGCGTTGAGTCGGCCGACCACTGCCGGCTTGGCGCCCTCTGGGAAGTCGGTGGCGGAGAGGAAGGTGGATGAAAAGGAGAAGCAGAAGGCCTCTACTGGTGGGGCCAACACCGAGGTGATTGGTCATGCACCCTAGGCTGACCCTAACTATGAGTTGAGTTTTGGCGATTTCGAAAAGGCTTTTTATGCGTGTATGGCGTAGGCGGACTTTGCTATCGAGGCTTTGAATGCCAATATGACTGTGGAGCAGCTGGTGGCCTCCAAGGAGGCTGAGGCGAAGGCGAAGGTGGAAGCGGCCGCCAGCAGGACTGCGGAGGTCGTAGATGTAGAAGCGGCCGAGCCGACTGCTCCGAAGCAGCCGGCGGGCGACCCTGTCGCCTCCGTAAAGTCCGCTCATGAAGTTCCTGAGGTGCAAACGGTTGATCCGCCTCCGGAGACTGCGAGAACAGAGACGGACGTGGCGTCGGGTGGCAGGGTGCCGCCAGACGCAGCTCCTCTCGTGGCCGACCTCGATCCTTCGGCTTCTGGTGGCGGTGACGAAGTAATGGTGGAGGCCTTCGAGGTAGACCCCCGGCCGCACGCAGAGACTGGAGACGGCACCTACCTCCTTCCTTCCTCGTCCGTGGTGGAGACGGCCAAGGACAGAGCTATGGCGGTGGTGACGACTTCACTTCCCGGTCCTCGTCAGTCAACCTTGGAAAGCACTCCTCCGTACTCTGGGCCGATGTCGGTCAGGCTGGACGCGTCAGGGCACTTTCCTCTTGCAGTGTTGGCGGAGAAGAGGGCGAGGGAGCAGCTGGCCGACATCTCGCTGCTCCGTTCTTCAGTGGAATATGCGCTCGCCGACGCAGCCAGGGAGATTGTGACCCTCAAGCGGGAGCTTGACGCCGCCAAAGGTTTGGTTTCCTCTCCCTGCCGTCTTCCGCCTTGGGGTTTTGGCTTTTCTTTTGGTTGCTTGACTTGGTGACGATTTCGCTTCGTTAGGCGACTCCACTTCTCGTGCTGGCTTGGAAAAGCAGCTGGCGGTTTCGGTCCCTCTCACGGTGCTCAACGACAAGCTGAAAGAAAAGGATGCCGCCCATGCACTGGCTGTGGTTGATCTCCAATCGGCGGCGAAAGTGTCAGAGGAGCGCCGCGTTGAAGTCACCCGGCTGCAGGAGGAGGTGAAGCAGTTGCGAGAGGCGGAGACGCAAAGGCTGAACGAAACTGAGACTCTTCGGAAGAATGGGGAGGATTTGAGGCGCAAGCTAAAGGAGGCTGTGGATGCCCATGATCAGACTGTCCAGGCGGCCAAGGAACGTGAGCTTGAGCACGAGCAGCTAGTGCGTGGCCTGGTTTCGGAGGCGGAGCGCGTAAATGAAGTTATCCTTGGTACGGGACATTTTCTTTTTCTTCGTCTTTCATTTGTAGTTCCCTTCTTGATCTTTCCGGCTTGATGTGTAGGCTTTTATCCCGAGGCGGATGCGCAAATCCAGAAGGCGGTTGCCTCTGCGCACGTGCTGCCCGAATCTTCCGGTGCTGGTGCTGCAGCTATGCCGTCTGCCGTCTCCCTCTTCTTCAGTTTCGCCGAGAGTTTAAGCTGCTGAAGGACGCTGCCGGTGGCGTCCTCGAGAACTTGTGGCCGGATGCTCCTGTCCCGGAAACCCTCCATGATCTGTCCGTCCGTCTTGACGGGGTGCCGGCCGGCATTGACGAACAAGTGGAGATGGTGGCTCGAGGCGTTGGCACTGGTGACGTCCTGGTACCCAGAGGTGAAGGTGGACCTGCTGACAGGGGGCTTCCGTACGGACACATCTCTTGAGAGTCTGCGCCCAGGGATTCTGATGGCTTCAAGCCGGATCGCCAAGGCGGTCGATGTTGGGAATATGCCCTAGAGGCAATAATAAAATGGTTTATTAAGCATATTCATGTTTATGATAATAGTTTATTATCCATGCTATAATTGTATTAACCGGAAACATAATACATGTGTAGAATATAAACAACCAGTTGTCCCTAGTAAGCCTCTACCGGACTAGTTCGTTAGTGTGGCGCCCTCGCTTAGAAAAGCAAGGCCACATTGTGAAATATGCTATTCCCTGGATCGAGTATGGATAGCAACTCACAAAAGATGTAATATCATGCATAAATGTCAAATATTATTACAACGAGACTCGAATGATCCAGGAGTAAAATAATTCCTTACAACTTTGCATAGCCGAAGCTAGCCTTAAAAGAGTAAAGAGTTCAACAATTTATTCAGAGTTCAACACGCAGCAATATAATAGCACAGAGCTCCTTCATCTCCATGAGCCACTGGCGATCATGTTGGTTGTAAGCTCGAAGACACGTCTCACTCATCATCGTAGTAGCCTGCAACATTTAACGTTGCAGCCCAGGGAATTTGGGTCAATACCTTGTAACAGGCCGGCAAGTGAATACTATGGTGGATTATAAAATGGCAAGACTAATACTACATGCTTATCTGGCTGGTGGGGTTGAAGGCTATTGCATAAAGCAAATTTTGTCCTACTTTTCACAAACATTTTATTCTCCACTTTACAATATGAGACACACCCATGGAACGCATCCAAGGTCTCATATACCCGTGTTCACCCATCACATTTTATTATGAAATTGGAATGAAGAGATCCTCCGACAACTTCCTTGCTTAGCTACTCAAAATTGTCCGTAACCGGGGACACGGCTATGATCATAGTTTTATTACTCTCGAGAGTTTGTGGCACTTTCCCCACTAGACTCGATCAACCCATTCTATCCTTAACCCACATTTAGTGAAAAGGAAAGGAGAAGACCAAGACGAGACCTTTCTGAAGCACTTTCCCAACCACTACTGGCTTGACCCGTTCCAACCTACAACCCCTACATCTGCTTGTCAAACCGGGCTGGTTCCATGCTACTTACTTAGTCAAGATAGAGCCCATATGACTAGTGGCTGCACTGGAAGCAACTAAACATGGAGTGACATCGAATCTCAATACCCTGGGTGGCCATCCACAAGTGCACATACTCAGGTTAGACCACAAGAAAATGGCCCTGAGTAGCCACTCAACTTTAAACATCCGAAGCCATCCATTTCCACCCAGGTGGTTCATTAATTTAGTAGAACTTTCACCTGACTTACTACAGCAAAAACTTTCACAATTGCAGCAAGCATTCTACTAAATTAATATAGGTACCTAGTCAACAGGAAAAGATCTAACAGGCTTGCATAGCATAATTAAAACATTAGTAAACCTATCATGCAAACTACTAAGATAATCTATAATGCAATAACAAAATAATAGGTCCTTCATGAGCTTGTGTATACACTTGCCTTGATCGTTGTTCGGGTTGTCGCAGCACTCACAGTACGTCTGGCACTCCTCACAATCTAATCAACAAGCAAACAATCACCAAATCAAAACAACATTCAACATGAGGCAATACAAAAATAATATGAATGTATGAAATGCAATCTAACACTCCACCAATTAAAGAAATATGATTATATTAAAGTTTCTGTTGTCTAACATATGCATGATGCTCATGATCACAAATTTTATAGTGTTTAATAATTTAGAAAATCATTTATAGGCTAGAATACCTTATTTTAGGATTCTGTGAAAATCATTTAAATGCATGATGCAAAAGTGCAATTTGAACACACCACTGGATAGAAAACATTTTTCCAAGCATTTTGATATAAAGTTTGCAATTTTTGGACAAGTGGATCAAAAGATATGATTTTTACAAGATTGCACTAAAATCTGGCATTTTATTCATCTTTCTGGAATTACAAGTCAGCCGAGCTGACTGGGCTGCTGACTGGGCGCTGACTCAGCAGCCACACGGCGCTACCCTATTGGTCAGTACCGATTCGGGATAAGAGAAAAATAAAAATAAAAGGGAACCGTTGGATCATGATCCAACGGATCACAATAGCTGCATCCACCCCGGTGGAGCTAGGTCACCGGAGGCGGGCGTTGGACGGCGGCGACGCGGCCGGCACGGGCGTTCCCGGCGTTTGGGGTCTCCCGGGGATGAACGCGTCTCACCTAGACGGTCGTGGTGGCGTGGCGAGGTCGGTGGCGCGGCGTAGGGCTTCGGCTTCTTCTCCTCTTCCCGGAATAGCTCGACGAAGTTGTGGCCGGCGGCGGACCGAGGCGGCGGTGGACGGATTCGTCGACCTGGCGAGCAAACGGACACCGAAAGGTGTCAAAATAGGAGAACAAGGAGAGGGGAGGGAGATGGAATGCAGGGGGAGGGCGGGGAGTGGCCGGAGTGGCCGCGGCGGTGCGTTTACCGGCGGCGGGCGGCGGCGTTGCGAGCTCCCGATCCAGCAGCCTGGCGGCGGGCCTGCTAGGGTATCGGGGGGAGGTGAGAGAGGGAGGGGAGAGGCTTAAATAGGCAGGTTCACGGCGTTTAGGGCGAGGGAGAAACGGCCGCAATCAACGCGGCGTCCGTCGGCGGTTTCCCTGCGCAGGGGAGAGGAAGGGGACGGGTGACGTCAGCGTGACGTCACCACGCTGACAGGCGGGGCCCGATGGTCAGCGAGAGAGAGAGGGAGGGGACCGAAGGCTGGTGGGCTGCGGGCGAGGACGTTAACGGGCCGCGGTTGGGCCGGTTCGGGCTGGCTCGGCCGGGACGGCCGGTTCCCCCTTTTTTTTTTGTTCTTTTCTTTTCTTTTTACTGTTTTTCCAAAAGCTTTCAAAATAGTATCAAAACAAAATAGAAAATTTTGAATAAATACTTTTTGGAACCCTGGTTCTGTATAGAATACATTGGCACAAAGATTTCAACCAAATAAAGAGAAAATAATTGGTTTAGTGACAAGGGTTGCTTAGCACCCTATTATGTCAAAACAAAATATTTAAACCAAAATTTAATTTTAAAGGTTCAAAGCAAGATTTTTATATGCAATAAAACATGATGCTTATGAATGAATGCATGCTTATGCATTTTTGAAAAATTGGGATGTTACAGTTAGTCAAGAGATGGTTAGAGTTTCCTAACCATGGACTTGTCATAGTCACTTGATAACGGAGTCATATCATTAGGAGTAATGATGTGGTGGACAAGACCCAAATAATAAAGAGTTGCAATTGATCGTGTCACACAGTTTTATTGCCAACGCTTTTAGTATGCCAAGTATAGTTTCCTTAGACCATGAGATTATGTCACTCCCGTTTACCGGAGGAATACTTTGTGGACATCAAACGTCACTTCATAACTGGGTGATTATAAAGGTGGCTTTCAGGTATCTCCGATGGTATTTGTTGGGTGACATGAATTAAGAGTGGGATTTGTCCTTCCTTGTGACGGAAAAGATATCTCTGGGCCCTCTCGGTAATATAGCATCAGAAAGGTTGCAACCATGTGGTTAATTGTTAATCACGGAGATCCTATATTATGGACGAGTAAAGAGAATTTGCCAGGTAACGAGATAGAACTAGATATGGAGATATCGACGATCAAATCTCGGGCAAATTAAATATCGTGAGACAAAGGGAATCATATATGAGATTAAGAATCTCCGGCATCGTGGTTCAATCGATAAGAAACTTCATTCAATATGTAGGAGTCAATATGGGCATCCCGGTCCCGCTATTGATTATTGATCTGATCATGTCTATATGTTCTCGAACCCATAGGGTCACACACTTAACGCTCCGATGTAGCTAGGGTTAGTGATGAGATTATTGATGGTATGAATGAATATTGATTCGGAGTCTCGGATGGGATCCCGGACATCACGAGGAGTTCCGGAAGAGTCTAGAGAATAAGATTCATATAAGGAAAGTCGTTTCCGGAGGTATCAGAAAAGTTCTGGAATATTTCACCAGGGTACCGGAAGGTTCTAGAAGAGTCTAGAAGTGGGGCCCACATCGTATGGGGCCCACATGGACCAAAGGGTGGTGCAGCAACCTTAATGGGCTGGCCGCACCAGCCCTAGGCCCAGCCGGCCACCACAAGGTAGAGGGGCCGAACCCTAAAAGGGGGTGCCTTGGGGGGCAAGCCTTCCCTTGGCCGCCGGCCCTAGAAGGGGGTGCCTTGGGGGGCAAGCCACCCCTTGGCAGCCGGCCCTAAAAGGGTTTTGGGGCGCACCCCCCTTGCCCCTCCACCTATAAAAGGAGGAGGGGTGCGGCACACCAAGGGCTGCTCATTGCAAACCCTAGCCGCACCCCTCTATCCTCCTCCACCTCCACCTCTTGCGCCACCCCTCCCGGAGGGCTGCCGCGAGCTACACCTCCTCCCTTGCCGCACCACCCCTAGCTGTAGGGCTGCTGCTGCACCTTCTCCCTCTCCCTCTCACATGGCTTGGCGAAGCCCTGTCGGACGGAGCACTACACCATCAACGCCACCACAACCGTCGTGGTGCCGAGATCTATCTTGCCACATCCTCCTCGCTTGCGGGATCAAGGAGTGGACGTCTACATCGAGCCGTACGTGTGGATACCGCGGAGGTGCTGCCCGTTGTGGCACTTCATCGGATTGGATCTTCGAGGAAATACATCTCCTCGCGACTAGATGTGTCTAGTTGCGGGGATCGACTAGCCAACCCCTGCACCGACAAAACGCGTTTGTTCGATCTTCAATGGTAAGAGATTGGATCTCATCTTCGCTACCTTCGTCTAATAGATCTAGATCCGTTGGGTTTCTTCCGCTTGTTTCGTAGGAAAATTTTTGTTTTCTATGCGACGAACCCCTTCAGTGGTATCAGAGCCTTGATCTATTCATAGATGTTGGCGCGATTAGAACACAAGTGTTGTGGGTGTTGATATTTTATGTTGCTACCTTCTCCCGTGCACTTTGCGTCTTTGCGGTATTGTGAGATTGAAGCGGTCGGGACCAACCTTACTCTTCCACGCACGAGAGACCGGTTCCACGACAGATATGCAACTTGTATTGCATAAGTGGCTGGCGGGTGTCTGTTTCTCTTGCTCTAGGAAGATGCAATTTTCAATGGAAGGCCTTTCAAAAGGATGAGTAAATAAGCAACTACGATATCACCGTTGTGGTTTTGCGTAGATTAGAATGGTTCTATCTCGTTGACCCAAGCCACGTAAAAATTTCATAAACAAAGTAGAGGACGTCTAACTTGTTTTTGCAGGGGGTCATGTGATGTGGTATGGCCAATGTGTGATTTGTGATAATGTATGCAATGATCATGTTTGTAATCTTTCACGACTTGCATGTCGATGAGTACGGCAACCGGCAGGAGCCATATGGTTGTCTATTATTTTATGTGACCTGCGTGTCATTGAATCACCATGTAATTGCTTTACTTTATTGCTAAGAGTAGCATTAGTTGTAGTTGCAATAGATGGTGGACAACCATGGTGATGGCGCCACAATGATGGAGATCATGCCGGTGATGGAGATCATGCCGGTGCTTTGGAGATGGAGATCAAAGGCACAAGAAGAAAGGCCATATCATATCACAATTATGAATTGCATGTGATGTTAATCCTTTTATGCACCTTATTGTTATGCTTAGATGTAATCGCGACGGTAGCATGATAAGGTGATCTCTCACGTTAATATCAAGATGTGTTCTCCCCTAGTATGCACCGTTGCGAAAGTTCTTCGTTTCGAAGCACCACGTGATGATCGGGTGTGATAGATTCTACGTTCACATACAACGGGTGTAAGCCAGATTTACACACGCGGAAGTACTACGGTTTCCTTGACGAGCCTAGCATGTACAGACATGGCCTCGGAACACAAGAACCGAAAGGTTAAACACGAGTCATATGGATGATATGATCAACATGGTGATGTTCACCATTGAATCTACATCATCTCACGTGATGATCGGTTGTGGTGTAGTGGATTTGGATCGTGTGTCACTAAAACAACCTGAGAGATGTTGAGTTTAGTGGGAGTTCATATAGTAATTTTGATTAAGATGAACTAAAATTATCATAAACAAAAGTCCTTAAGATGTCTTTGCAAAAATCCTTGTAGATCATGGTTGACTACGGTAGTCTGTTCGTTGCTGAAAAACTACGTCTCGATGGGTCA
Source organism: Puccinellia tenuiflora (assembly GCA_012064385.1). Lineage (NCBI taxonomy): Eukaryota > Viridiplantae > Streptophyta > Magnoliopsida > Poales > Poaceae > Puccinellia > Puccinellia tenuiflora. The sequence continues at coordinate 341,791 of QRDG01000329.1, read as the reverse complement.
ATTTTTGAGTGGTACCTGCGTCTGAAAGAAGTCCTACACACCAATGCTGAGCTCTACGTGTTAGATGAACCATTAGAAGAATACCCAAATATTTCTGCAAGCTATGAAGAGTACATGGAGTGGTTTTGAACCACCTACTTGAAAGTCAAATGGATGATGTGCACCTTCATGAATACTGACCTAAGTAGACAATTCAAGAACTTGATTGCAATGGAGATTGTTGATGAGCTGAAAAATAGTCTTTCAGCACAAGTTAGAATTGTAAGGTTCGAATGTCTGAACGGTTTTTCTTTCACTCAAGATGGAAGAGAACATTTGCTTGGAATAACACCTTAGGAAAATGCATAAGACTGGTAAATGTTTGGAACCACGAGATGAATGAAGATTTTCGATAGATGGGGTGCTACGCTAGCTTCTCCCCAGCTTCAAGAATTATGCCGGAGACCATGTCATGGGAAGGAATTTGATCACTTTCTGTGAGTTTGTGTCTTGGCTGCGTCATGTCAAAGTGGAACACATAGCAAGAGAAGTTGACAATGTGGAAAGTATATAGTGATATACAAGTTATAAGTGTTTAAGTCCAAATTGCAATTGTGGCGGTTTCGATAAGTGTTTGATACTCATTCTATTTTATGAAAACAGAACCTGCTGCTTGAGATTTGCATAAAGGATATGGGAAGACGTTGCGGAATGATGGCAATCAAGGAGTTGATGCTGGCAACGATCTGTCTCTACATTTATCATTTGGATTAGAGGATTTGAATAAGTTTTGTAATCGAATTAAGTGTGATTTTAATTAGTGTGTCTTGCTTATGTGAGACGGGTATTCATGTTAAAGACAATGGTTGTTCTATTTTCATGAGTGATCCTTTTTGGAAATCACAAGTTTTCGATTATAAGTGTATTATTCTTATTATAATCTATATGATAAATTTGTTGAACATTTATAAAATATGTGACATACTAAAATATCCAAAACTTAATAATGACAATTGTTTTAGTCGTGCTAAATATTGAATAAACATTTTGATGTTTTATCAATGCGCCTTATTGAAGGAGTATGACTAAAATGCCACCCTTTGGGAGAGTGACAGGAGTTGCCGGAAATAAACACAAGTGTTGATTGTATTTTCAGCGAATGTTAAATGTCATTATTCCGTGCACTCCATCATAAATGATATGAGTAAATATATGTATTTGTTTGAGTTATGATATTTGATGAGATCAAATAAAATTCTGGAGTTTAGGATATTAAGTTAACAAGAAAATTGAGTCTTTTTTATTTGATCAAAACAGAAAAAATATTTGAGTTATATGTTAGTATGTGGACTTGTGAGAAGTGTTATCACAAATTACAATGTTTAGAATATTTCAAATGCGTTTGATATATCCTAAGATATCATAATCACGCACTATTCGATACTGTGTGGTCTCAAAGAAGGGTTTTGCTTCGGGGTTTGATAATAGCATTTAGATTTATTTGATAAACACTCTGTTTTTAGAAATAAGGATCTATTTAATGATTCGCATAAACGATTCCATATGAGTTATGAGAAGTCGTGGTAATTATGAGATAATTAGAGACTATTGCGAATAATGTTGTAGTATATTCATAAGTATGACTATGAATGTGATTCCACAATATGAGACTAAAAGGGGCAAACCAATTTGTTGGTTGTGCTAAGTGTTTTAGTGGTTTATCGTGAAAAGGTTTCATTGATAAAAGAATTGATGGAATAAATGGAAAAGCTAAAACCTTGCTTGTTTATGTATCAAGTGGCACATATGTAAAGTGCTATGTTGGTTAAAACTTGACACATGAAGGACTTAATGATGGTGATCATTGAATTTCGGTTTAGCTTGTCTAAAGAAAAGTAGGATCCAAGAATATTAAATTTTGTCAGGTTACAAAATAATATTCATGATTTACTTGTCATGTTTGAGAAACAAGACATACCTACGAAACTACAAGGAAGAAATAGAAGCCTTAAATACGAAAGTGACTAAGAGTCATTCGATGTTAATTTTAAATCACAAAGTAATTGTTGCTTGATTTTGTGAAAGTGATGTTTCACATATTTATTCCTCAAAAGGGTTTTGTAGAGAATAATTAAAACTTAAAGCTAGCAAAGTACTAGCGTTTCGTATATGAGTTCTCGAATTTTAAAAGTTAATTAAGAATTTTGGATGTGTCCAAAATATCGAGAAAGTGCATAAGAAACTGAGTGGGATCTAATTAACATATGTGGTGACATATATTAAGTTAGAGCAGAAACTATTTTCCATGATCAAAATATATGGTGGCATATGTTTGAGTGGGAGCTAGTTAATCATGGTCAAATATAGAGATAACATATTTCTGAGTGGGAGCCAAAGTGGTTTCACAATTTAATATGTGTATGGTGTATATTTGAGTGGGAGTTTACAACATCTTGTTTGTGTGAAATGGAGATTTCATAAATGTTGTAAATAAGTCAGGAACCAACGTATAACTTGTGAAGTTAGTTTTGAATGTCAAATATCTATGGAGATAGATGTATCTATGGTGGATAGATATGTTTGATAAAGCATTATGTCAGGATGTTTAACCTAAGTAAGATTTTGAAGGAGTTCAAAATGGTACAAGAGAAGAAAGGTTCATCTGCTTGTGAGAAATAGGTGAAACATTGAGTTGATAACTCAGTACAAAATTGATGGTTGGAGGATATGTTGGTATTCACTATGAATTGTTCATAGGACTAAAACATATAAGAACCATGTGTTTGTATTTGACGATATGTGACCCAAGTTCTTGGTTAGAAGAACATGTTAAATGAGGAGTCATTTTTCATGGAGTTGAGATAATAGAATCTAGAGATTGGTGGACTTGGTTGAAGTCATAAAACCAAACTAGATTGTTGATCTCTTAAAGTCAGAAGCGCAGCGAAAGCGTGATCGAAAAATATCGAAGTGACATGATTGCACTGTCAATTTGTTGAGTCTACAACATATAGGAGTATATGGTTAATTCAAGGATTAAAAGATAAAATATTATGGTTTGAGAAATTTTGTTTCAAGACTGAGTGAGTTCCAGGCGCACATGCTATGTGAAAGTTCCTTTTGACTGATCATACGTCATGTAGGCATAATGGGAAACGAAAAATCTCACTCTTTAACCAAATATATTATATTCATCATGTGATGATGAGAATTATCATGTGATGATAATAGGTTTATCATGAGATGATAAAGTAATGTCAAATTAGGTGACGTTAACGTTTTTCAAAGAACATAAAGAACTGTATAGTACAGAACACGGACAGAACCTCTTCCACGAGCAAACATGATCAGCACTGAGACTCCATGGGTGTTGGATCGAGAAAATGTAAACTAGATTATTGACTCTAGTGCAAGTGGGAGACTGTTGGGAATATGCCCTACAAGCAATAATAAAATGGTTTATTATGCATACTCATGTTTATGATAATAGTTTATTATCTATGTTATAATTGTATTAACCGGAAACATAATACATGTGTGGAATATAAACAACCAGTTGTCCCTAGTAAGCCTCTACCGGACTAGTTCGTTAGTCAAGAGATGGTTAGAGTTTCCTAACCATGGACTTGTCATAGTCACTTGATAACGGAGTCATATCATTAGGAGTAATGATGTGTTGGACAAGACCCAATAATAAGGAGTTGCAATTGATCGTGTCACACAGTTTTATTGCCAACGCTTTTACTATGCCAAGTATGGTTTTCTTAGACCATGAGATTATGTCACTCCCGTTTACCGGAGGAATACTTTGTGGGCATCAAACGTCACTTCGTAACTGGGTGATTATAAAGGTGGCTTTCAGGTATCTCCGATGGTATTTGTTGGGTGACATGAATCAAGAGTGGGATTTGTCCTTCCTTGTGATGGAAAAGATATCTCTGGGCCCTCTCGGTAATATAGCATCAGAAAGGTTGCAACCATGTGGTTAAGTGTTAATCACGGAGATTATATTATGGACGAGTAAAGAGAATTTGCCAGGTAACGAGATAGAACTAGATATGGAGATATCGACGATCAAATCTCGGGCAAATTAAATATCGTGAGACAAAGGGAATCGTATATGAGATTAAGAATCTCCGGCATCGTGGTTCAATCGATAAGGAACTTCGTTGAATATGTAGGAGTCAATATGGGCATCCTGGTCCTGCTATTGATTATTGATCTGATCATGTCTATATGTTCTCGAACCCGTAGGGTCACACACTTAACGCTCCGATGTAGCTAGGGTTAGTGATGAGATTATTGATAGTATGAATGAATATTGATTCGGAGTCTCGGATGGGATCCCGGACGTCACGAGGAGTTTCGGAAAAGTCCGGAGAATAAGATTCATATAAGGAAAGTGGTTTCCGGAGGTATCGGAAAAGTTCCGGAATATCTCAGCAGGGTACCGGAAGGTTCTAGAAGAGTCTAGAAGTGGGGCCCACATCGTATGGGGCCCACATGGACAAAAGGGTGGTGCAGCAACCTTAATGGGCTGGCCGCACCAGCCCTAGGCCCAGCCGGCCACCACAAGGTAGAGGGGGCCGAACACTAAAAGGGGGTGCCTTCGGGGGCAAGCCTCCCCTTGGCCGCCGGCCCTAGAAGGGGGTGCCTTGGGGGGCAAGCCACCCCTTGGCAGCCGGCCCTAAAAGGGTTTTGGGGCGCACCCCCCCTTTCCCCTCCACCTATAAAAGGAGGAGGGGTGCGGCACACCAAGGGCTGCTCATTGCAAACCCTAGCCGCACCCCTCTATCCTCATCTACCTCCACCTCTTGCGCCACCCCTCCCGGAGGGCTGCCGCGATCTACACCTCCTCCCTTGCCGCACCACCCCTAGCTGTAGGGCTGCTGCTGCACCTTCTCCCTCTCCCTCTCACATGGCTTGGCGAAGCCCTGTCGGACGGAGCACTACACCATCAACGCCACCACAACCGTCGTGGTGCCGAGATCTATCTAGCCACGTCCTCCTCGCTTGCGGGATCAAGGAGTGGACGTCTACATCGAGCCGTACGCGTGGATACCGCGAAGGTGCTGCCCGTTGTGGCACTTCATCGGATTGGATCTTCGAGGAAATACATCTCCTCGCGACTAGATGAGTCTAGTTGCGGGGATCGACTAGCCAACCCCTGCACCGACAAAACGCGTTTGTTCAATCTTCAAGGGTAAGAGATTGGATCTCATCTTCGCTACCTTCGTCTAATAGATCTAGATCCGTTGGGTTTCTTCCGCTTGTTTCATAGGAAATTTTTTGTTTTCTATGCAACGAACCCCTTCAGTCGACCTGACACAGCTTGTTCCCGCGGAGCCATCTTTGGCGGTCCGGCCGACTGAAGGTGCTGAGGCCGGGAGCGCCGCTGCCGATACTGACGCTGCGCTTCTTTAAGTTGCTTGCTCCCCGGGATGCCGGGCGTATTTGTAGAACTGTTGATTTGGCTTGGTGCTTGGCATGAACTATCATTTGTTGTAATGCGGAACTGCTTCCACCTTGTTTACTGTTACCTTTAGAGACTTTGCATTTGAAATTGTTGAGCTTTTGTGTAGGAACTTTGCGTCTTTTTTCTGGTGATATTCACCATGTCTAGCCCCCGAATTTCGGGTCGGCTTGAGTATCAAGTCTGGTCGATATTTTTCGCTTTTTCTTCGTTTTGTGTTTCCTGATGCCGGCTGACGGCGTGGCAGCCCCCGAGTCCCTGACTCGGGGTGATGTAGATGTACGTCCGGGTGCGCGGAGCCGGCTTGGCGGCTGTGCAGCCCTCGGGTATGAATTTTCTGCCGGTTGACGGCGTGGCAGCCCCCGAGCCCCAGAGTTACCGAGAGTTTTCACCGAAGGGGTTGGAGAGGATCGAATCAGTTCGTCGCGGCGGCAGCAGAGGAAGCAGAGGCGGGAGGCTAAGGAAGATACAGACGAAGGAGAAGCAAGGAAGTAGACAGGGACAGATCTGGATCAAGGGCTTCTTCTTCCTCTCGTTCCTCGTGGATCGTCTTCGCCATTCTTCTCCAAAGTTCTTTCTTGTTCTTCTGTTCTTGATCTGGGTGGAGTGGTGCGGAGCGGTGGAGTGGTTGGTGATGGATGCGGTGAAGTGGTTCGGTTGGATCTTGGATCTGGTGATCTCGGATCGCGTGGGGTGCCTTTCTTCCTAGACAAGGAAGTCGCTTTATAGGCGCTGCGGAAGTGGCGAGGGCCGTGGTGGTTGGCGTGGTAGGTGGCGAGGCGGGAACTTCCGCCATCGCTTGTCAATTTTTTGCCCGGACGCACATGGTCTGCTCCCTTCTTTATCACCTTTTTGACTCTTCTGGTTTCTTCTCCTCCAAGTTGATCGATTGCGCCAGTTTTGATCGATTCCCTCCTTGCTGATTCAAACGCGTGCGCAGCGCAAGGGAGATACGCTCGCATACTTCTCTTCTGGCTTCGAGAGGTGGCACCCTCGCGAGGCATTCATCCTCGCCAAGCGAAACCCTCGCGAGGCCTTTTTCCTCGCGAAGCGTCAAATCCTCGGGAGGCGTCTTCTAAGCAACATTTTGAGTTGGAGATGAAGAAATATGTGCCTTGGCGCACTGATCTGCAAAAAGTGGATAACTGATGTAAAAAGCATTTAAAACCTTGACTGAACTCCTCAAATATGAGCAAGATTTGGGGTTTTGGACGTCGAAAAGATGTGCATAATTCAGAGTGATCAAACCCCCAGACCCAAACCTTTGCTTGTCCTCAAGTAAAGCAGATATGATGAAAACAATGCTCAACTTCTGCATACACAGCAGTTCATACATATTGGATTCAAAGCAGTTTCTGCATACCTGGTTGCAATCTCTAGTTCGGAGTCAAGTTTTAATTAACAACTTTTATATATGTCTCAGTTCAGATACTTTTCGATCACCTAGATAAGACATTTGGCAGGGGAATCAAATGAAGTGATCCATGAAATAGCATGGGTGTTAAGTGAATGCAAAGTCAGTGCTTCACCTACTATCGTTCCCGAGAACATAGTAGGCTAATGCAAAAATTAAAGATGGGTTAGGATCATTGTTACTTGTCAGATTCTTTCAGTTAGTGCTTCACAGGTTACAATCCCGAGATCATAACTGCTAATGCAAAAATTTGCTTTCAAATTACTATCAGAAACTTCAGGTTAGTGCTTCACAGGTTACAATCCCGAGATCATAACTGCTAATGCAAAAATTTGCTTTCGAATTACTTGCTTCAAGTTAGTTTCACTGTTAGTGCTTCACATACCACCATCCCGAGATACTGGTAGCTAAAGCAGAAATGCAGTTAAAACATGGCTCTTCGAGGATCAACTTAATTAGTTTCAGAGCCACTTGCATTATGAAGGTATTCCAACAGATCTGAGCAGAGACATATATGAACTCTGTTTTGATACATGACTCTAACACAAGAGTTTGCAAGCATTATAGACAGAAACACTGCAAGATTCTCAATAGCATGAAAGATTGTTTAGGCAAAATTAAGCACTCCAAGAAACTTTTACTCGACTAGCAACTTCGAAAATATAGCCAAGAATAGATAGAAACTTTTGTAATCAAGGCATAGCAATGATATTTGTGGTGTAACAAGGTTTGTGAATTGGAATGTGTTCACCTGGTTTAAGGGTCAAATCCTAGAGAAGTCTTCCTCTTGAAGCATAAAGCCCTCGAGAAGCATCTCCTCGCGAAGCATCAAGCCCTCAAGAAGCTTTCTCTTGAAGCAGAATCCCTCGAGAGGCCTTTTTCCTCGCGAAGCGACTTTCTACTCTTTGCTTGTAGGGATCTCTGCCAACCCACTTCACTCTCTTTTATTCAACAATCTGAAAAACAAAACAACAAACAAAAAGGAAAAGGAACACACAAAACAAAAATAACTCTTGAAGGGAAATAGTATATAAAAAGGATATCAGGCTGCCTCCCGATGAGCGCTTGTTTAAGGTCACGAGCCTGACCGTAGCTTCTTCTCACTGCTTCACAGCTTCAGAGGATGCATTGGGTACATCCTCAGACTCGTCATTGTCACTTTCTTCAGGATCTTCAATGTCAATCTTCTCTCCTGCTAGGTAATGCTTCAGTCTCTGACCATTTACCTTGAAGGTACCTGCTGATGGGGTTTGGACTTCGAAAGCACCATTTCCCAAGTCCTTCTTCACTATGCAAGGACCAAACCATCTTGACTTGAATTTTACAGCAAACAAATGCAACTTGGAGTCATACACCAATACTTGCTGTCCAATGCTGAACTCCTTCCTGAGGATATGTTTGCCATGCCATTTCTTGGTCTTCTCCTTGTAAATCTTGGAACTCTCATATGCATCATGCCTCAGCTCTTCAAGCTCACACATCTGCAGTTTCCTTGCACTTTCAGCTTTCTTCATGTCGAGGTTTAGTTTCCTGATATCCCATTGAGCTCTGTGCTCTAACTCGACAGGCAAATGGCATGCTTTACCATATACAAGCCTGAAGGGTGACATTCCGATAGGTGTCTTGTATCCAGTTCTGTATGCCCACAAGGTATCAGGCAATTTCAGGGACCAATCTGCTCTGGACTTGGACACAACCTTTTTAAGGATCTGCTTAATTTCTCTATTGGATAACTCAACTTGTCCATTGGCTTGAGGATGGTAGGGTGTAGTAACTCTGTGATTCTTGACACCATAGTTGCTCAACAGCTTCTCTAGCTATTCATTGTTGAAGTGGGCTCCTCCATCACTGATCACAACTCTGCGAACTCCAAATCTGGGGAAAATTACAGTTTTGAACAGCTTGCAGACTGACTTGGAATCTGCACTGACAGTTGGTACCGCTTCAACCCATTTGGACACATAGTCCACTGCTAAAATGATATACTTGAAGCCTCGAGAGGAAGGTAAAGGCCCAACAAAATCAACTCCCCATACATCAAACAGTTCAACTTCAAGAATGCCTTGCTGAGGCATTTCATTCATTCTCGAGATTTTCCCAGTTCTCTGGCAGGGATCACACTGCTTGACAAAATCATGAACATCTTTGAACAGGCTGGGCCAATAAAATTCAGCTTGAAGGATCTTTGCTTGAGTTTTCATTACTCCAGCATGTCCTCCATACATGCTAGAATGACATTGGAACATCACATCATGAGTTTCTTCAGAGGGCACACATCTTCTCACTATACCATCTGCACAATGTTTGTAGAGGAATGGTTCATCCTAGTAATAGCTCTTGGCTTCATGCATGAATTTCTTTTTCTGCTGGTAGGACAAATCAGCTGGCATAATTTTACACTCTAGGTAGTTCACAATGTCAGCATACCATGGAGTCTTGGCTTCTCGCGAGACGTCGACCCTCGCGAGGCATCCCTCGCAAAGCATTTCCTCGAGAAGCACATCTCGCAAAGCATCTCCTCGCGAAGCTTGAAGAGTCAGATCGTCATGAGGCCTCCCTCGCGAGGCTTCGAGAAGCCCTCGCGAAGCATTTACTCCCATCAGTTGCTCTCCAGGGATGCTGTCTTCTATTTTTCTAGTTTCAGAGCAACTTATTCTTGACAAATGATCAGCTACCACATTCTCAGAGCCTTTCTTATCCTTGATCTCAATATCAAACTCTTGAAGCAGGAGAATCCATCTGATTAGCCTTGGCTTGGCATCCTTCTTGCTGACAAGATATCTTATTGCTGCATGATCAGTGAAGACAGTACATTTGTGCCCAACTAGATAAGGTCTAAATTTGTCAAATGCAAATACCACTGCAAGCAATTCTTTTTCAGTAGTGGAGTAGTTGATCTGAGAATCATCTAGAGTGTTGCTGGCATAGTGGATCACATGCTGAGCTTTCCCCTTTTTCTGGCCCAAGACTGCTCCAATTGCAACATCACTTGCATCACACATCAACTCAAAGGGTAGGGTCCAATCTGGGGGCTGCACTATTGGAGCAGAAATAAGAGCTTGCTTCAGCTGGTTAAAGGCCTTCAGACATGCTTCATCAAAGTGGAATTTGACATCTTGATTGAGCAATTTGGTTAGAGGCTTTGCAATGCCAGAGAAATCCTTAATGAATCTCCTGTAAAATCCAGCATGTCCAAGGAAACTCTGTATTCCTTTTACATTTTCAGGGGGGTGGTAACTTAGCAATCACATCAACTTTTGATTTATCCACTTCAATGCCTCTAGAGGATATCAGGTGTCCAAGCACAATACCTTCAGTGACTAAGAAGTGGCATTTCTCCCAGTTCAATATCAAGTTCTGCTCTGAGCATCTATGCAGGACTGCTGCCAGGTTCTTCAAGCAGGTGACAAAATCTTTTCCATAGACAGTGAAATCATCCATGAAAACTTCCATGATTTTCTCAATATAGTCAGAGAATATTGAAGTCATGCACCTCTGGAAGGTTCCTGGGGCATTACACAGACCAAATGGCAATCTTTTGTATGCAAATGTTCCATATGGACATGTGAATGTAGTTTTTTCTTGATCTGCTGGATGGATGGGAATCTGAAGAAATCCAGAGTATCCATCAAGGTAACAATAGAACTCTTGCCCTGCTAACCTCTCCAACATCTGATCCATAAATGGCAAAGGGAAATGATCCTTCCTAGTTGCCTTGTTTAATTTCCTAAAATCATTGGCCATTCTCCATCCAGTAACTGGTCTTGTGGTCATCAATTTTCCTTCTTCATTCTCTACCACTGTATAGCCTCCTTTCTTGGGCACGATGTGGATACGACTCACCCACTCGCTGTCAGAGATGGGGTAGATCATGTCAGGGATGTGCAACACTACATCAAGGATGGGGATTGTTATTTGCACTTCTGTAACATCCCTAACTTGGTAATTAAAAATACCAATAATTTTTCCACTTTTTGCATATATGTTTGCATCATGGCATCCCTTTTAATTTGCTTGTGTTAACCAACAACCAATGGGAAACAATGAAGTGAGGGAAGCCAAAACCTTCCCAAAGCGTCCACACTCTTTGAAATGCAAACTATGGTGTTAACCATACCATGGCAAGTGACCTTATGGTCTAGCAAGTTCACCTAAGTTCAACCAATGCTCAAGAAACCAAATGGTTTGTCCCCTAATTTGTTCCAAGTCTCAAAACTTCAATTGTGTTGCAAGGCAATTCCTATTTGTGAACCATGTTATGTTGCCCTAAAAATCTCAAGGAAAATATGTGGAGCTTCCGTTTCTGGTTGGGAGCATCCCTAAAAAAATTTCTGTAACTTTTGGAGTTGTTCTTATGCCTTTTCAAAATCTGGCCTTTCTGCCAAATCTGTGGTCATTCGGAATGAACCGGAATTTTCCGGATCAATTCCGGACCAGTCGGAATTTTCCGGACCCATCCGGAAAATTCCGGATGAAGCACAGTGACGATGGACACTGGCGCCATGCCGCCGATGCCACCTGCTCCCTTGCCCATGCCGCTCGACGCCGTGGCCCCCCTTGAGGTCAAAGACCATTCCGAGGACGCACGCCTGCCCGCACTCCTCTCCCCTCTCGTTTCTCCCCTAAATCGGGATCGTCTTCTTTCCTCCGAGCTCCCCACGGCCGCCGGTGCCTGCCACCGCATCGCCGACGCTCCAGGCCGCCCCCTCTCGCACCGACGCCGCCACTAGCTCCGCCGTGCCGTGCTGCTCCTCCACGCCGAAGGAATCGGCACGGGTTGCCGGGAACCGCCGTCGCCGTCCTCGACTTCCTCCGATCCAGCCGAGCTCCGCCAGGAGAAATCCGCCGCCGCCTCTCCCTCACCGGCCTCACCGACCACGCTTACGTGCACAGGGTGAGCCCCCACACCTTTTGGCTCACTCCCGTTTTCCCCCTCTCGCTCCCTTGCTTGTCTTTCGTGCACCACCGCCGCCGTCGTTATCTGCCCAGATTCGAGCCGTCCGGAATCACCCGGATTATTCCGGATCGATTCCGGGTCGACCGGATTTTTCCGGACATTTCTGGACGAATTCCGAAACCCCAACCGAAAGATTTTGAGGTCACCTCGGATTTGGCTCGGAATGAGCCCGGATTATTCCGGACCATCCGGAATATTCCGGACCAATCCGGATGAATTCCGAACCAACAGTAAAATCTGTGCGCTTCGTAATTTAACTTCTTTTCGCTAAAACTTGCAAATGTTATACCAATTTGATCAACATGTTGAATGCTTTCTGATCATGTTAATATCATCTCATGACAAGATTTTGGACTTTGTTATTAATCTTGAATTGGATAAAGGATATAAATCCAAATAAGTAATTAAATTGCTATTTATTCATCGGTGCTCCGAAAATTACAAATAAATTACCGAAATGATCGGAATGATAAACCCTAACCATTTTCATGTCATGTTCATGCATCTTGAGCCACTGCTCGAATAATTCAATAAATTATGAAGAACGTGGTCACTAAGCTAAATGTGGGGTTGCTTCCAAATAATTTCCCTAATTATTTGGCTCCCCATTTAATTGTGCCCTTAAGTTAGATAATGAAATCTTTGCATCAATTGGACATGTCATCATGTGTTTGAGCATTTCATCTTGTGTTCTTGTGATTTATGTGTGCTTTGTATTTTCCTTTGGGTATCGATAGGTTCCGGAGTCGAGGGTCTCTCTACTTACCCCGACGATCAGTACTTCACGACTGGGTAGCAAGGCAAGAGATAACCTAACCTTCTTGGCATTCTAGCATCCTATGTTTTCATAAACTTATTTTATCCACCATAATATTGCATTCGGTTCAAATGCCTCTTTTGCTCAAAGTATAGAATATCCTATGAATGCATGTTCCTCCCGAGCCAATCACATGTATCCCTACCTATGAGACTTAGGGTTGAAGTGTTGGCCGAGATAAAGATAGAATTGTTGTATTCATACGCTAGCTATGCTTAGCCATGCTTAAATAGGTGCTTTATGTCCGTTATTACTTCCGTAATTGTTCATGATAATGGAATGATTCGGGCATGGTGGATAATGGTGATGCTAAATAAAATGCTAAGATGGTTTGGGTGAGTTGCCATCGGGGATGGTGTTTTGCCTCACTCTAGCCCCTAGGTGCGAGTTCTTTACCTCTTGAACCAAGACTAGCGTGCTGCCATTGGTGGGTGTATGGGCGCCTCGCTGACCGAATAATTTGTGAGGGGCTTGTCAAGGGTCCTCTAGTTTGCTATTTCCATTTGCGCGTGTGTGGTGTGAGTGGAAAAGGAACGAGGATGGTGATGTTTAGGACGTGACGGTGGGGCAGGGCGCTGGGAGCGCTGAACCTGTCCTTCCGCCACTGATGGTCCTTGAGTAAGCCTCATGCATTGTAAAGGTCTAACCGCGCCCGCTCGCCGGCCTTCCCCGGAAGAGGGCCAACTAGGTGAGCCGGACGGTACCAATGGTTAAAATAGTACACCCCTGCAGGGTTAATCTTTTCGAAAAGCCGTGTCCACGGTTATGGACAACTTGGGAATAGACGATAAGATCATAGAGAATCTTAACCTAATTGATATGGCAGCTAAAGGTTGCATTAATCAACGTGTGGTAAAGGTTCACTTCCTCGAGGGTGATTCGAGGGGGTGCCTTGGTGGAGATGAGAGTGGTTGGTTACAAAAGGGTTCGATGAGAACCAATGATGACAAATGTTACTCTCTTACCCCTTTTGAAAAGTACTCTGAGTAGACGAATGCCATGTGTCAATTATATTTTCTGTTTATGAAACTTAGCTTTATGCAAAAGAAATACATATAAAGCTTTAGAGCCTCCGTCAGTCATTGGGCCTATATCGCCCTACTAAACTTGCGAGTACGTCGTACTCAGTCTCTCTTTGCTGCCTCTATGATTTTGTATTTCAGAGGAGGACGACACCGAGCAACTAGGTGGGTTCTTCGTTGACGTCGACTACTAGTCTGGGGTTCCCAGGTGGCAGCTTGGGACCGTGGAACAAGCTGGCTGGGAGATGTTTATTGTAGGCCTCTTAGGCCATATATTTGCTTCTTGTTGTTAGACAACACTACCCGCTTCCGCTTGATGACTTGTTGGATCTGTGATCCTTTTGTTGTGTAATATTTGTATTCTTCTCGTTATATGAGTTGCTATATGTTTTGTGTCGTAGAGCCATGCGATGTGCCGGTTTGTTCCACAAGTCTCGATCTTTGATTTATACATGGATGGCTGTGCCAAATACATTGCCTCTCTGTATAATTCCGGGGTCGGGGCGTTACAACTTCCTTCATTGTCTCTAGGAACATGGCATACTGCTTTTCTTCCTTTGTTTTTTCCAATCTTGAAGGGAATGGGATCTTATGAACTAGAGGCTTCTCAACCCTTGGTACTGCAGCTGGTTCTACTGGTATTACAGGCTCTTAAGCAGGATCCCTCGAGAGGCTTTCCTCTCGAGGCATTTCTTCCTCGCGAGGCAAATTTTCCTCGCAAGGCTTCAAGAGGCTCTCCACAGGGATCTTGAGGTATTTTTCTCTCGAGGCATTTTTTTCCCCGGCAACGGCGCCAGTTTTGATCGGTTGTGGTTTAGGGGGGTTTTTGTCGTTCTCTCCACAGGGATCAAAATCTTATTGGTGCTGAAATAGGGACACTCCTGAGGCGAATGACCTTCAATTCTACAAATCTGGCAGGGTGCTGAAACTGAACTTACTCGCACAAGGGCTTTTCCATTCTTTTCCAACATAAGCTGAGATATTTGACTGGTCAGGCTATCAAGCTTTGCCTCAAGGGCTTCTGGGCTTCCATGTTGCATAACTACTGCCTGATGAGGTTGCATTGCTCTTTCATTTGTCCAAGAGAAATTGTGTGAGGCCATGCTCTCAATCAATTCAAAAGCTTCATCCAGGGTCTTGTTCATTATACCTCCTCCAGCAGCAGAATCTACAAAGGATCTGGTCTGATCTGTTAGACCCTTGTAGAATGTCTGCAGAATTAGCCACTGCTCTTGGCCATGGTTAGGACACATTCTAATCAGGCCTTGGTACCTCTGCCAGGCATCATATAAACTCTCACCTTGATATTGCACAAATCTGGTAATTTTGTCTCTACAATCAGCTGCTTTAGTGGGGGGAAAGTATTTCTCAAAGAAAGCTTGCACCAGATGTTCCCAAGTGTCCCTAGCATGAGTAGGTAGGGCATGGAACCATAACTTAGCACTGCCTGACAGGGAAAAAGGAAATAGCTGCATCCTAATGGCTTCAGGAGGCACACCATTGTGCTTGAGGGTGTTACAGTACTCTAAGAAATTTCTGATATGTTCATGAGGACTCTCCAAGGCAGAACCTTTGAAAGGGTTGTGCTGAACCATATTGATTAGGGCTGGCTTGATTTCCCAGTTGTTTGCTTGAATAGCAGGCATAACCACATCAGAGGTGGCTACATGGTCTTTAGGGATCCAGAGGTCTCTCAACTTCCTGTCTCCCATCTTGGAAGCTGGCAATCTTTCTTCTACGGCTGTCGAGGAAACTGCCCTTCTTCTATTTGCAAGAAACGTTCTTTCAGGCTCAGGATCAAAGGGGGCTAAAGGTGAATCTTCAGATGTCTGCATACACGAGCTCACCAACCTGCACGAAGGAGATCATGTTTCCACTGCACACAAACACAGACAAGAACTTTATCAAGGGTTAGTGAACTAAATCCCCTAATAACCGTTCTAGATGCAAGATTAAGAGACTAAGAGTAACAAAGCAAACAGATTTATCACGGAGGTGAACTACGAGGAAAGAAACACAACCAAGGCTACTGTACTCTGAAAAGCAATCAATATTTGATCCCAGGCAACGGCGCCAGTTTGATCGGTTGTGGTTTAGGGGGGTTTTTGTCGTTCTCTCCACAGGGATCAAAATCTTATTGGTGCTTTTCCTTTCCAGAAGCTTGGCACAACGAAAAGGTGGGTTGGTGTTTTACGGATCTAGGCTAGTTCTTGCGGATCAAGCAACAGAAATTAAAACGGTGACAGCAAAGGGGAGGCTAAGGAAGATTGTTTCTCGGATAGCAAAGGGGAGGCTAAGGAAGAGTGGATCGTCAAACATAACAAAACTCAAAACTTTAGCAAGGTGGAGGCTAAGGAAGATTTCACAAGCAACAAAGTCACAGCACGATTATAAAGTTCACACAAACTAAAAGATTCAGAGAGTTACATAGAGTTTTCACCGAAGGGGTTGGAGAGGATCGAATCAGTTCATCGTGGCGGCAGGAGAGGAAGCAGAGGCGGGAGGCTAAGGAAGATACAAACGAAGGAGAAGCAAGGAAGTAGACAGGGACAGATACGGATCAAGGGCTTCTTCTTTCCTCTCGTTCCTCGCGGATCATCTTCGCCATTCTTCTCCAAAGTTCTTTCTAGTTCTTCTGTTCTTGATCTGGGTGGAGTGGTGCGGAGCGGTGGAGTGGTTGTTGATGGATGCGGTGAAGTGGCTCGCTTGGATCTTGGATCTGGTGATCTCGGATCGCGTGGGGTGTGTAATGCCCGGGGTTTTTCCCCAAATTAGATTTTTCTTGTTTTTGTTTTTGCATCATCATGACATCAGCATCATGCATCGCATATTTTTGGCAACAAAAATTATTTTTATTAAACCCTATTTTATTTTTCTAAAATTGTCGGAAAATATTTTATCGAGACGGTCGTCTCCGTTTTCTAAAATTAATTGCCAAATTAAATTTGC
This sequence comes from Puccinellia tenuiflora, assembly GCA_012064385.1. NCBI lineage: Eukaryota > Viridiplantae > Streptophyta > Magnoliopsida > Poales > Poaceae > Puccinellia > Puccinellia tenuiflora. The sequence goes on along the minus strand of QRDG01000329.1, from coordinate 325,180 downwards.
AAATTAAAAATAATTTTGAGCGAGCGAGAGAGTAGCCCAAAATCCGGCCCAAGCCCACCTAGCCTCAAACCCTAGGGTTTCCCCTGGTGTTTTTCTGTTCCTACCCCCTGTGTTATGCAGCCACCCTCCTCCTGTTTTTCTGTTTCACGAATGTGCCCTTCCACCTCCCCTTTTCCTCACAAGTAGGTCCTTTCTTTTACAATCAGGTCCTTGGACCCTTACCTCTCTCCTCTCCCTTTATTTTATTTTTTTTCTTTCTTCTTTTTCCTCTCACCCGCGTCTCCCTCCCATGGACATCCTCTTCCTCGCACCCGAGCACCGCATCTCTCCTTCGGCCGTCTCCCCCGTCCCTGGCTCCCCTCCGGCCGGACTGCCCTTCTCCTTCCCCTGGCCTCCTCTCCCTCTCCCGGCTCCCCTCCGGCCGTCCTCGCCTTGCTCCCTTCCCGCCGTCATCATCCCGATCCCCTTCCCTGTGCCGGCTTCCCTTGCTCCTCCCTCCTCTGCTCATCCCGGCCGAAGACCACCTCTCCATCGCGCCCGCCGCATCTCCGGCTCCACCTCTCCTTCCTCCACCGTAACCGCCCGCGTCCTCTCCTCTCGATCCGGCGAGCCCCGCACCACCTCGCCGGCTCCTACCTCTCCACCCCGCGGCCGTCCTCCTCCGCGCGCTTGCCACCCCATCTCCTCATGCGCCCGCCGTCTCCGTCCTCAGCTCCAACACCAGCCCGAGCTCGACCTCGCCTCTCCGCTTCCGGCCTCCTCCTCCCGACGAACTCCTCCTCCCCCCCCTGCACGGCTCGGTCCCCTCCAGCTCCTTGGCCACCACCTTCCTCCTCCCACGGCCGTCCCCTCCTGCCAGCCTCCCCTTCCCTTTCCGGCCGTGCTCCTTCTCCGCCCCGAGCTGCCCTCCAAGCTCCCTGCCTCCCTGTCGATGCCCCTCTGCTTCTCTCCGATGGGAGCAGCAGCTACTGCTACCCCAGTCCATCCCCGATGGCTTCCTCTGTCCGTCCCGTGTGTGTTGCAGCTGCTCCACATCCGTCTCCGAAGCTCGTCTCCGTTGTGTTTCCCCGGTGTTTCCCGATCCCGTGTTTCCATCCCCGTTCCCGATCCCGGCACCGTGAAGCCGATTCCCCGATCCAGCTCCCGTTTCCGTTCCCTGTCGTGAATCTGTTCCCGTCGTGAACCGGAGTTCCCCGTTCCCGTCGTGAAGCCTCCCCGACGCCAAGTTCTCCGTTTCTCCGCCTCCGTGAAGCCGAAGACCGGAACCCGACAAGATCTTCCTCGACGACCCGAGTACGACTACTTCCTCGACGTCGACTACTTCGACTACCTCGACTCCGGACGATCGACTACTTCGACTCCGGACGGACGTCTACCTCGACTACTTCAACCGGAACGACTACTTCGACTACGACAACTACATCGACTACTTCCTCTCCGATCCGAAGACGACGGCTTCCAATCCGAAGTTCCTCGAATCCGATGTGTGACCCCAACCCTAACCCTATGCCATATATATATGCGATATCTTATAAAATCATGCATAATTAATTAACATCACACCTTTTCTCCATTTAGTCAAATTAAACCAATTTATTTATGGGGTTTAGTCCGGTGCATCTATATTGAGCACCGATCCCATTTAAAATGTTTTGCCATGTGTTAGGGAATAAAATTGGACAACCTTTAATTTGTCATGCATCATGTCATCAACATGCCGCTTCTTTTGCCGTAGAAGTAAAATGCATCTTTTCCGTTGCCCAGTGTTTGATGCTTCTTCGGGATAGGCCGTTGAGTTGATGTGAGCAACGACAGGTTCTGCTACCTCTACCGGATTGCAGGCAAGTGATACTCCCTTGCTATCTTTGCTTGTTTTCTGTCTCTTACACCTCCTATCTTTTGTTCCTTGCTAGCCTTATGTCACGATGCTTGTGTCTCGATCCTATATGCATGTTTACCTGGCAGCCATGATATAGCCACACCCCCACATCCTATTAACCTGTTGTTTGTTTACCTTGTTGGCCTTGCGAGTCGTAGTGCATGCTTAGGTGCTTTGCTTCAGTCCTGTTATCTTTTTGCCTAGTCTTGTTGTTAACATGGTAGCTAGGCTCAACTAAAATGGTAATCTTTACTTTCTGTTGCGATGGGAATAACTTAATAAAGATAAGGCACCGGCAGAAGGCCAATCGTGGTGATTTGTTCTGCTAGTGTCGCCTAGGACCCGAGTTCTTTTCCGCTGATCCAAGACTGAGCGCACTAACCACATGTGGGAGTTCTATGGGCCTCCCCGCAATCTATTACCGGATCCTCAAACTTGTCCAGGATGCCACAAGTAGTTCGGGTGTTTTAGTAGGTCTTGCGGCACGTGGCGTTTACCGCATGTGGACGGAGGGCAATCGTATGAGTGTTCCTCCCGACACCGTCCTCGCACCGGTTAGGCCCACCTCGAAGCTTCGGCCGGACTCTCAAGGTGGATCAGTCCTAGCTAGGTGGCTCCCTGGACTTGTTTGTATTGAAGGGAAGTATTGCGTCGAAACCTCCACCGGTACACCTCTAAGTGAGAGTTTCGATGCGTGTGGGTTCATTGGTGCATCCCTGCAGGGTGAAATCTTTTCGAAAAGCCGTGTCCGCGGTTATGGACGACTTGGTGAAATGCGCTGGCTAAAAAGATCATAGACAACTTGCACCTTATAATGATAATAACTTGACTAGTAAGATAGATCACTTGAATAATAACCCATAAAACTTGTCCACCGTGTGAGTGCCCGGACTTCTTCCTCGTGGGCCGAGGATACGAGGGAGTCGTTTTAGGGCGGGTTTGTTTGGTGTGTAGTATAGATGGTTCCTTATGCGCTCCCTTACCTTGTCTCTAATAGACGGAAGTTGTAGTGTGTCTCTATAAGTTGATAGTGCTGCTTGCCGCCTCAATCGCTAACCCTCTTTCCCCGGAATTCCAGCTTTGATATCTTGTGAGTATTGCTTGCCAGTACTGTTTTATAGTACTGACCCCTTCGGGGCTGCTATTCCAATGCAGCCAACAGGTTTGAAGTCTGACGACGTTAGCTTGGGAATCCCTCCGGCTTGGCCTGGGCAGGGATATGGTGCCTTCGGTTATCTTCAGGACTCTTAGTCCAATTTGTTTCTTGTCCGTAGCCGGACGCTACCCGCTTCCGTTGTTATTTGGATCTTTGTATTGTATCTTGGTTCTTGACTCTGTGAGTCGTTGCTGTATATATGTTATTTTGTGGGTTCCATCGAGAACTGTTGTAATGTTATCACAATTCCACCCGNGTGCTGCTTGCTGCTGCCTCAATCGCTAACCCTCTTTCCTCGGAATTCCAGCTTTGATATCTTGTGAGTATTACTTGCCAGTACTGTTTATAGTACTGACCCCTTCGGGGCTGCTATTCCAATGCAGCCAAACAGGTTTGAAGTCTGACGACGTTAGCTTGGGAATCCCTCCGGCTAGGCTTGGCCTGGGCAGGGATATGGTGCCTTTGCTTATCTTCAGGACTCTTAGTCCAATTTGTTTCTTGTCCGTAGCCGGACGCTACCCGCTTCCGTTGTTAATTGGATCTTTGTATTGAATCTTTGGTTCTTGACTCTGTGAGTCGTTGTTGTATATATGTTCTTTTGTGGGTTCCATCGAGAACTGTTGTAATGTTATCACAATTCCACCCGCATAACGTGTGTGTTGCGACCTGCACGTTATGCCTGGTGGGCGTCCTTTAGGATCGTTATTATGCGGATTTGGCTGGAACGCTAAATCTGCATAGTACCGATCTTGGGGCGTTACAAAGTGGTATCAGAGCTCTGGTTCTTCGATACCCCGCGGGTCCAGTCTGCCTGTAGGATACCCTAGCTAATGGTCGTTGTTGTAGAGTGTCAAAAACTATTTTATTAAAGTTATTTGAAAAGATCTCAATAGGACTCTTGTTTATTCCTTACCTCTATTCTATTCCCCCTCTTATCTTGTGTCATTTAAATCTTCTCTCTTATCTATCTTCCGGTTATAGCATCTTCGTGGGTGGACGATCTCATGCCTTTTACCTAATAGGTTCGATCTTTGGAAGCATCTCGAAAGACGGACATCGCCATCGACGTGAGCAAGAACCTCTTGTTAGTGGTGTCGAGAAGATCAACATGGTGCAAGAAGATTCGATAGTTTACCTTGCTCACCTTCCCCCTGACGGTAGCGTGGATCTCGGGGCGAGATCCCTTGTTAGTGGTGTCGGTTGTAATGTCCGGGGTTTTTCCCCCAAATTAGAATTGCCTGTTATTTTATTTTTGCATCATCATGACATCATCATCATATCACCTTGCATAGTTTTGACAAAATAAATAAAATCATAAACTAAAAAACAAAATTCTTAAACCCTATTTTTTTTTGTTTTGCAAATTTAATCCTAGGGTTTAATAAATCCATCACCCTCCTTTTCTAATTTTGAAACAAACCCCAAATAAAATTGGGAATATTTATAAAGCTATGTCAAATTAAAATAAAGCTTTTGAAAATTTTGGCAAAACCTATATTTTGTTTGCAATCTTCTCCCTCCATTCTTCCCTTCTTCTCTTTTTCTCTTCTTTTCTTTCTCCTTTTCCAATTCTTTAAATTGGAGATTTTCCTAAAAATTCGTGTGGGACTAAGGGGGCACCTTTCAGCCTGCTTCTCGTTCAGCCCATCTCCTCCCCCAGCCAAACCGAAGCAGCCCAGGCCCATGTTCTGTTTGTCTTCATTCTCCGGTGGACGTCACAGCTGTACGAACCATGAGAGCACCGCATGATCTCGCTCCATCCGCTCGATGAGCTGCCGTACACCCTCTCCTTCCCCTTTATAACCCCAGACCCGAGCTCCTCCTCTACCCTAGCCTCTCTCTTCTCCCTCCCGCCGCCACCTTCCCTCTCCCTCACCTCGCTCTACTCTCTCCACTCCGATTCCTTCTCCCGAGAGGCCGAGAGCAGCCACCGGAGCTTCACCGTCGCGGCCGCCATGGATGCGTCGGAGTTCACCTGAGCGCGTCGTCTTCCTCGTCCACCTCTGCTGCGCCTGTAACGAGGAGCCGGAGCAGCCGATCGTCGTCAACGCCTCCCTCGGCTACTCTGCCTGCAGCACGCCAAGGTCGCCGTCGCCTTCCTCCTCTACGTCGCTGCCGTCTTCCCCAGAGCCCCTCCTCTTCACCAGCAGCCCGTGGTGAGCACCCGCCTTCCTCCTTTCCTCTCCATCCTCCTCCATCGCTACAGCCCGTGGTGGCTTGCTGCCGAACCTGCACTCCATGGCAGCGAGCTCGACCTCGAGCTGCAGCTCTTGCCTTGCCTCCTGCACCCACCACACACAGCACGCACGCACGCGCTGCTGCATGCTGCCCTTGCTCCACACACGCAGCACCTGCTGCTTGCACTTCGCCTTGCACCTGCACCTCAGCCTCGCGTCGCTGCAGTTCTCGTCGTCGTCGTCATCTTCGTTTCTGAACCTCCACCTGAATCTGAAGCCTGCATCTTTCCTGTCAAATTCAGTTAACCCGGCCATCCATGCTTCATCTACCGTCTGACTCGAGTCCGTTCAGAAAACACCTGTCTATCACAGTGGCTGCGCCCTTGCCTCCCTATCCAGCCGGCCCAAGTTCAAGTCTCAGTTTCTCCCCTTTTCTTGTGTCTTTTCCTTTTGTTTTGCTATTTGCAAATATGATCATATCTTTTAATTGGTAGCTCCAATTACAAAGTATCTTATATGATTTTTTATCAGAAAAATGTAAGGAACAATAATATGCCATCCATGATCATGTTTGCATCATGTAACTTGCAATTTAGTTGTGTTTTGTATTTCACCTAAATAATTAAATATGGAATATGTGGGTTCTAATTTAATTGTTGACCCGGTTCCATTTAATTTTGAGTAGCTCACCCATGCATTGTTTAGACTTGCTAATAACATTTAATTTTGATGGCTAGAAAAATAACTTGAATCCAATAATTAAATGTCGGAATCTCGGTTCCGTTTAATTGGCTTAAGTTGCATCTCTCATGTCTTGCCATGTCATGCATCATGTCATCAACATGCCGCTTCTTTTGCCGTAGTAGTAAAATGCATCTTTTATGTTTCCAGTGTTTGTTGCTTCTTCGGGAATAGGACGATGAGTTGATGTGAGCAACGACAGGTTCTGCTACCTCTACCGGATTGCAGGCAAGTGATACTCACTTGCTATCTTTGCTTGTTTTCTGTCTCTTACACCTCCTATCTTTTGTTCCTTGCTAGCCTTATATTGCGATGCTTGTGTCCCGATCCTATATGCATGTTTCCCTTGCAGCCCTGATATGCCACCACCCCCCACATCCTACTACCCTGTTGCTTGTTTATCTTGTTGGCCTTGCGAGTCGTAGTGCATGCTTAGGTTGTTTTGCTCGAGTCTTGATATCTTTATCTAGTCATGCTTTAATATGATAGTTGGGTTAATTCACATGATAATCTTTAATGTTTGGCGATGGGATATAATTAATAAAGATAAGGCACCGGCGGAAGGCCAATCGTGGTGATTTGTTCTGCTAGTGTCGCCTAGGACCCGAGTTCTTGTCCTCTGATCCAAGAATGAGCGCACTGTTGGGAATATGCCCTAGAGGCAATAATAAAATGGTTTATTAGCATATTCATGTTTATGATAATAGTTTATTATCCATGCTATAATTGTATTAACCGGAAACATAATACATGTGTGGAATATAAACAAACAGGTGTCCCTAGTAAGCCTCTACCGGACTAGTTCGTTAGTCAAGAGATGGTTAGAGTTTCCTAACCATGGACTTGTTATAGTCACTTGATAACGGAGTCATATCATTAGGAGTAATGATGTGATGGACAAGACCCGAATAATAAAGAGTTGCAATTGATCGTGTCACAACAGTTTTATTGCCAACACTTTTAGTATGCCAAGTATAGTTTCCTTAGACCATGAGATTATGTCACTCCCGTTTACCGGAAGAATGCTTTGTGGACATCAAACGTCACTTCGTAACTGGGTGATTATAAAGGTGGCTTTCAGGTATCTCCGATGGTATTTGTTGGGTGACATGAATCAAGACTGGGATTTGTCCTTCCTTGTGACGGAAAAGATATCTCTGGGCCCTCTCGGTAATATAGCATCGGAAAGGTTGCAACCATGTGATTAAGTGGTAATCACGGTGATCCTATATTATGGACGAGTAAAGAGAATTTGCCAGGTAACGAGATAGAACTAGATATGGAGATATCGACGATCAAATCTCGGGCAAATTAAATATCGGTGAGACAAAGGGAATCGTATATGAGATTAAGAATCTCCGGCATCGTGGTTCAATCGATAAAGAACTTCGTTGAATATGTAGGAGTCAATATGGGCATCCCGGTCCCGCTGTTGATTATTGATATGATCATGTCTGCATGTTCTCGAACCCGTAGGGTCACACACTTAACGCTCCGATGTAGCTAGGGTTTGCGATGAGATATTTGATGGAATGAACGAATGGTGATTCGGAGTCTCGGATAGGATCCCGGACGTCACGAGGAGTTCCGGAGTGGTCCGGAGAATAAGATTCATATAAGGAAAGTGGTTTCCGGAGGTATCGGAAAAGTTCCGGGATTTTCTGGAAGGGTTCCGGAATATTCTAGAAGGTTCTAGAGGAGTCTAGAAGTGGGGCCCATAGGAGTATGGGGCCCACATGGGATATAGGAGTGGTGGACTGGCCTAGGGCCAGCCGCACCACCTAGCCCCAAGGGGCCCATGCGGCATGGGCTAAAGGCCCATGAGGGGAGGGGGCAACCCTAACCCTAAGGGGGCTTGCTTGGGAAGCAAGGCTCCCCTAGCCGCCGGCCCTAGGAGGGTTTTGGGGCGTGCCCCCCTTGCCCCCTCCACCTATAAAAGGAGGAGGGGTGCGGCACACAAAGGGCTGCCCAAAAAGAAAACCCTAGCCGCACCCCTCTTGCTCCTCCACCTCCTCCTCTTGCGCCACCCCTCCCGGAGGGCTGCCGCGAGTTGCACCTCCTCCCTTGCTGCACCACCCCTAGCCGTAGGGCTGCTGCACCATCTCTCCCTCTCCCTCTTGCTTGGCTTGGCGAAGCCCTGCTCGTGGGAAGACTACACCATCAACGCCACCACAACCGTCGTGGTGCCGAGATCCATCTAGCCATCTCCACCTTGCTTGCGGGATCAAGAAGGAGGAGATCTACATCAAGCCGTACGTGTGGATACCGCGGAGGTGCTGCCCCCTGTGGCACCTCGTCGAATTGGACTTCGAGGAAATACATCTCCTCGCGACTAGATGAGTCTAGTTGCGGGGATCGACTAGCCAACCCCTGCACCGACAAAACGCGTTTGTTGATCTTCAAGGGTAAGAGATTGGATCTCATCTTCGCTACCTCCATCTAGTAGATCTAGATCCTTGGGGTTTATTCCGCCTGTTGCGTAGGAAAATTTTTGTTTTCTATGCTGCGACCCCTTCAGTGGTATCAGAGCCTAGATCTATTCGTAGATGTTGGTGCGATTAGAACACAAGTGTTGTGGGCGTTGATATTTTATGTTGCTACCTTCTCGCGTGCACTTTGCGTCTTTGCGGTATTGTGAGATGAAGCGGCCCGGACCAACCTTACTCGTCCACGCACGAGAGACCGGTTCCACGACTGACATGCAACTTGTTTTGCATAAGTGGCTGGCGGGTGTCTGTTTCTCTTGCTTTAGTGAAGATGCAATTTTCAATGGAAGGCCTTTCAAAAGGATGAGTAAATAAGCAACTACTATATCACCGTTGTGGTTTTGCGTAGATTAGAACGGTTCTATCTCGTTGACCCAAGCCACGTAAAAATTGCATAAACAGAGTAGAGGACGTCTAACTTGTTTTTGCAGAGGGGGTCATGTGATGTGGTATGGCCAATATGTGATTTGTGATAATGTATGCAATGATCATGTTTGTAATCTTTCGCGACTTGCATGTCGACGAGTACGGCAACCGGCAGGAGCCATATGGTTGTCTTTTAATTTATGTGACCTGCGTGTCATTGAATCACCATGTAATTGCTTTACTTTATTGCTAAGAGTAGCATTAGTTGTAGTTGCAATAGTTGGTGGACAACCATGGTGATGGCGCCACGATGATGGAGATCATGCCGGTGATGGAGATCATGCCGGTGCTTTGGAGATGGAGATCAAAAGCACAAGAAGAAAGGCCATATCATATCACAATTATGAATTGCATGTGATGTTAATCCTTTTTATGCACCTTATTGTTATGCTTAGATGTGATCGCGACGGTAGCATGATAAGGTGATCTCTCACGTTAATATCAAGAAGTGTTCTTCCCTAGTATGCACCGTTGCGAAAGTTCGTCGTTTTGAGACACCACGTGATGATCGGGTGTGATAGATTCAACGTTCACATACAACGGGTGTAAGCCAGATTTACACACGCGGAAATACTACGGTTTCCTTGACGAGCCTAGCATGTACAGACATGGCCTCGGAACACAAGAGCCGAAAGGCTAAACACGAGTCATATGGATGATATGATCAACATGGCGATGTTCACCTTTGAAGCTACATCATCTCACGTGATGATCGGTTGTGGTGTAGTGGATTTGGATCGTGTGTCACTAAACAACCAGAGAGATGTTGAATTTAGTGGGAGTTCATTAAGATGAACTAAAATTATCATAAACAAAAGTCCAGATGTCTTTGCAAAAATCCTTGTAGATCATGGTTGACTACGGTAGTCAGTTCGTTGCTGAAAAACTGCGTCTCGATGGGTCAATTTTGTTAAGTAGTACCTGCGTCCTGAAAGAAGTCCTAAACACCCATGCTCAGCTCTACGTGCTAGAAGAACCAATAGGAGATAAACCCAAATATTTCTGCAAGCGATGAAGAGTACATGGAGTGGTTTTGAACCGCCTACTTGAAAGTCAAGTGGAAGATGTGCACCTTCATGAATTCTGACCTAAGTAAACAATTCAAGAACTTGACTGCAATGGAGATTGTTGGTGAGTTGAAAAATAGTTTTTCAGCGCAAGTTAGAATTGCAAGGTTCGAATGTCTGAACGGTTTTCTTTCACTCAAGATGGAAGAGAACACTTGCTTGGAACAACACCTGAGGATAATGCATGAGATACATCATCGTCTAGTGCTTGTTTGGAACCACGAGATGAATGACGGTTTCGCGATAGGTGGGGTGATACGCTAGCTTCTCCCCAGCTTCAAGAATTGTGTCGGAGACTAGGTCATGGGAAGGGATTTGATCACTTTCTGTGAGTTTGTGTCTCGGCTGCGTCATGTCAAAGTGGAACCCATAGCAAGAGAAGTTGGCAATGCAGAAAGTATATATTGATATACAAGTTATAAGTGTTTAAATCCAAATTGCAATTGTGGCGGTTTCAATAAGTATTTGATACTCATTCGGTTTTATGAAAACAGAACCTGCTGCTTGAGGTTTGCATAAAGGATATGGGAAGACGTTGCGGAATGGTGGCAATCAAGGAGTTGATGCTGGCAACGATCTGTCTCTACATTTATCATTTGGATTAGAGGATTTGAATAAGTTTTGTAATCGAATTAAGTGTGATTTTAATTAGTGTGTCTTGCTTATGTGAGACGGTTATTCATGTTAAAGACAATGGTTGTTCTATTTTCATGAGTGATCCTTTTTGGAAATCACAAGTTTCGATTATAAGTGTGTTATTCTTATTATAATCTAGATGATAAATTGGTTGAACATTTATAAAGTAAGAGACATACTAAAATATCCAAAACTTAATAATGACAATTGTTTTAGTCGTGCTGAATATTGAATAAACATTTTGATGTTTTATCAATGCGCCTTATTGTAAGGAGTATGACTAAAATGCCACCCTTTGGAAGAGTGCCATGAATTGCCGAAAGTAAACACAAGTGTTGGTTGTATTTTCAGCAAATGTTGGATGTCATTATTTTTGTGTACTCCATCATAAATGATTAAATAGGTGTATTTATTCGAGTTATGATATTTGATGAGATCAAATAAATTTCTGGAGTTTAGGATATTAAGTTAACAAGAAAATTGAGTCTTTATGATTTGATCAAAAGAGACAAAATATTTGAGTTATATGTTAGTATGCGGACTTGTGAGAAGTGTTATCACAAATTACAATATTTAGAATATTTTCAAAGGAGTTTGATATGTCCTAAGATATTGTAATCACACACTATTTGATATTGTGTGGTCTCAAAGAAGGGTTTTATTTCGGGGGTTTGATAATAGCATTTAGATTTATTTGATAAACACTCTGTTTAGAAATAAGGATCTATTTAATGATTTGCATTTCGCATATGAGTTATGTGAAACAGTGGTTTCATTAATTATGAGATAATTAGAAACTATTGTAAATAAAGTTTGTAGTATATTCATATGTGACTATGAATAGAGATTCCACAATGAGAGACTAAAAGGGACAAATCAATTGTTGATTGTGTTAAATGTTTTAGTGGATTTATCGTGAAAAGGTTTCATTGATAAAAGAATTGATGGAATGGAAAAGCTAAAACCTTGCTTGTTTATGTATCAAGTGGCACATATGTAAAGTGCTATGTTGGTTAAAACTTGACACATAAAGGAATTGATGATGGTGATCATTGAATTTCGGTTTAGCTTGTCTAAAGAAAAGTAGGATTCAAGAATATAAAATTTTGTCAGGTTACAAAATAATATTCATGATTTACTTGTCATGTTTGAGAAACAAGACATACCTACGAAACTACAAAGAAGAAATAGAAACCTTAAATACGAAAGTGACTAAGAGTCATTCGATGTTAAGTTTGAATCACAAAGTAATTGTTGCTTGATTTTGTGAAAGTGATGTTTCACATATTTATTCCTCAAAAGGGGTTTTGCAGGGAATAAATAAAACTTAAAGCTAGTAGAGTACTAGCGTTTCGTATAAAGAGTTCTCGATATTAATAGTTAATTAAGAATTTTGGAGGTGTCCAAAATATCGAGAAATTACACGAGTGTGATCTAATTAAGATATGTGGCGACATATATTAAGTCAGAGCAGAAACTATTTTCCAAGATCAAAATATGTGGAGACATATGTTTGAGTGGGAGCTAGCTAATCATGGTCAAATATAATATAACATATTTCTGAGTGGGAGCCAAAGTGGTTTCACAATTTAATATGTGTATGGTATATATTTGAGTGGGAGTTTACAACATCTTGTTTGTGTGAAATGGAGATTTCATAAATGTTGTAAATAAGTCAGGAACCAAACGCATAACTTATGAAGTTAGTTTGAACGTCAAATATCCATGGAGATGGATGTATCTATGGAGGATAGATATGTTTGATAAAGCATTATGTCAGGATGTTTTACCTAAGTAAGATTTGAAGGAGTTCAAAATAAAACAAGAGAAGAAAGGTTCATCTGCTTGTGAGAAATAGGTGAAACATTGAGTTGATAACTCAGTAAAAAATGATGGTTGGAGGATATGTTAGAATTCGCTATGAATCGTTCATAGGACTAAACATATAAGAACCATGTGTTTGTATTTGACAATATGTGACCCAAGTTCTTGGTTAGAAGAACATGTTAAATGAGGAGTCATTTTTCTATGGAGTTGAGATAATAGAATCTAGAGATTGGTAGACTTGGTTGAAGTCATAAAACCAAACTAGATTGGGGATCTCATGATAGCAGAAGCGCAGCGAAAGCATGATCGGAAATATCGAAGTGACATGATTGCACTGTTGATTTGTGAGTCTACAACATATAGGAGTATATGATTGATTCAAGGATTAAAAGATATAATATTATGGTTTGAGAAAGTTTGTTTCAAGACTGAGTGAGTTCCGGGTGCACATGCTATGTGAAAGTTCTCTTGACTGATCATACGTCATGTAGGCATAATGGGAAACGAAAATCTCACTCTCTAACCAAATATATTATATTCATCATGTGATGATGTGAATTATCATGTGATGATAATAGGTTTATCATGAGATGATAAAGTAATGTCAAATTAGGTGACGTTGACGTTTTGCAAAGAACATAAAGAACTGTATAGTACAGAACACGGACAGAACCTCTTCCACGAGCAAACATGATCAGCACTGAGACTCCATGAGTGTTAGACACCATGAGTGTTGGATCGAGAAAATGTAAACTAGATTATTGACTCTAGTGCAAGTGGGAGACTGTTGGGAATATGCCCTAGAGGCAATAATAAAATGGTTTATTAGCATATTCATGTTTATGATAATAGTTTATTATCCATGCTATAATTGTATTAACCGGAAACATAATACATGTGTGGAATATAAACAAACAGGTGTCCCTAGTAAGCCTCTACCGGACTAGTTCGTTAGTCAAGAGATGGTTAGAGTTTCCTAACCATGGACTTGTTATAGTCACTTGATAACGGAGTCATATCATTAGGAGTAATGATGTGATGGACAAGACCCGAATAATAAAGAGTTGCAATTGATCGTGTCACAACAGTTTTATTGCCAACACTTTTAGTATGCCAAGTATAGTTTCCTTAGACCATGAGATTATGTCACTCCCGTTTACCGGAAGAATGCTTTGTGGACATCAAACGTCACTTCGTAACTGGGTGATTATAAAGGTGGCTTTCAGGTATCTCCGATGGTATTTGTTGGGTGACATGAATCAAGACTGGGATTTGTCCTTCCTTGTGACGGAAAAGATATCTCTGGGCCCTCTCGGTAATATAGCATCGGAAAGGTTGCAACCATGTGATTAAGTGGTAATCACGGTGATCCTATATTATGGACGAGTAAAGAGAATTTGCCAGGTAACGAGATAGAACTAGATATGGAGATATCGACGATCAAATCTCGGGCAAATTAAATATCGGTGAGACAAAGGGAATCGTATATGAGATTAAGAATCTCCGGCATCGTGGTTCAATCGATAAAGAACTTCGTTGAATATGTAGGAGTCAATATGGGCATCCCGGTCCCGCTGTTGATTATTGATATGATCATGTCTGCATGTTCTCGAACCCGTAGGGTCACACACTTAACGCTCCGATGTAGCTAGGGTTTGCGATGAGATATTTGATGGAATGAACGAATGGTGATTCGGAGTCTCGGATAGGATCCCGGACGTCACGAGGAGTTCCGGAGTGGTCCGGAGAATAAGATTCATATAAGGAAAGTGGTTTCCGGAGGTATCGGAAAAGTTCCGGGATTTTCTGGAAGGGTTCCGGAATATTCTAGAAGGCTCTAGAGGAGTCTAGAAGTGGGGCCCATAGGAGTATGGGGCCCACATGGGATATAGGAGTGGTGGACTGGCCTAGGGCCAGCCGCACCACCTAGCCCCAAGGGGCCCATGCGGCATGGGCTAAAGGCCCATGAGGGGAGGGGGCAACCCTAACCCTAAGGGGGCTTGCTTGGGAAGCAAGGCTCCCCTAGCCGCCGGCCCTAGGAGGGTTTTGGGGCGTGCCCCCCTTGCCCCCTCCACCTATAAAAGGAGGAGGGGTGCGGCACACAAAGGGCTGCCCAAAAAGAAAACCCTAGCCGCACCCCTCTTGCTCCTCCACCTCCTCCTCTTGCGCCACCCCTCCCGGAGGGCTGCCGCGAGTTGCACCTCCTCCCTTGCTGCACCACCCCTAGCCGTAGGGCTGCTGCACCATCTCTCCCTCTCCCTCTTGCTTGGCTTGGCGAAGCCCTGCTCGTGGGAAGACTACACCATCAACGCCACCACAACCGTCGTGGTGCCGAGATCCATCTAGCCATCTCCACCTTGCTTGCGGGATCAAGAAGGAGGAGATCTACATCGAGCCGTACGTGTGGATACCGCGGAGGTGCTGCCCCTTGTGGCACCTCGTCGAATTGGACTTCGAGGAAATACATCTCCTCGCGACTAGATGAGTCTAGTTGCGGGGATCGACTAGCCAACCCCTGCACCGACAAAACGCGTTTGTTGATCTTCAAGGGTAAGAGATTGGATCTCATCTTCGCTACCTCCATCTAGTAGATCTAGATCCTTGGGGTTTATTCCGCCTGTTGCGTAGGAAAATTTTTGTTTTCTATGCTGCGACCCCTTCACGCACTACCCACATGTGGGAGGAAATGGGACTCCCCTCGACCTAGTACCGGATCTGCAGCCTTGTCCAGGGCGCCACAAGTAGTTCGGGTGTTTCCATTTGCGCGGCGCTTTATTTTGATGCAGGTACGGATGGGACGCCTCCGATACGATGATGGTTACTTACGGTAGGGCTGCGGAGCGTTCGTTTATCGAGTGTGGAAGGAGGGGCAATCGTATGAGTGTTCCCTCCCGAAGCCGTTCTCGCATCGGCTAGGTCCACCTCGGAGCTTCGGCCGGACTTTCAAGGTGGGTCAGACTTAGCTAGGTGGTTCCCTGGACAAGTGTGGTAGTGAAGGAAAGTGTAGCGTCGGATACCCTGCCGGCACACCTTAGGAAGTGTGCTAATAGCTGGCAACAAGGGTTGAAGTGCGTGTGGTTACATTTGTGCACCCCTGCAGGGTTAAATCTTTTCGAAAAGCCGTGTCCGCGGTTATGGACGACTTGGTGATGATGCTGGCTAACAAGATCATAGACAACTTACACCTAATGATATTAAATTGATTAGTAAGATAGAGCTACTTCAATAATAAATTATAAAATTGCCAACTGTGTGAGTGCCTTTGGGCTTACTGCTCGTAGGATAAACGGGCTGGTAAGGAATTGGCTGGGTTATGTTTGGTGTTAGTATAGATGTTTACCTTATGCGCTCTCTTACCTCCTCTCTATTAGACGATTGTTGTAGTGTGTCTCTATAGGTGGTTAGTGCTGCTTGCTGCTGCCTCAATCGCTAACCCTCTTTCCTCGGAATTCCAGCTTTGATATCTTGTGAGTATTACTTGCCAGTACTGTTTATAGTACTGACCCCTTCGGGGCTGCTATTCCAATGCAGCCAAACAGGTTTGAAGTCTGACGACGTTAGCTTGGGAATCCCTCCGGCTAGGCTTGGCCTGGGCAGGGATATGGTGCCTTTGCTTATCTTCAGGACTCTTAGTCCAATTTGTTTCTTGTCCGTAGCCGGACGCTACCCGCTTCCGTTGTTAATTGGATCTTTGTATTGTATCTTTGGTTCTTGACTCTGTGAGTCGTTGTTGTATATATGTTCTTTTGTGGGTTCCATCGAGAACTGTTGTAATGTTATCACAATTCCACCCGCATAACGTGTGTGTTGCGACCTGCACGTTATGCCTGGTGGGCGTCCTTTAGGATCGTTATTATGCGGATTTGGCTGGAACGCTAAATCTGCATAGTACCGATCTTGGGGCGTTACAAAGTGGTATCAGAGCTCTGGTTCTTCGATACCCCGCGGGTCCAGTCTGCCTGTAGGATACCCTAGCTAATGGTCGTTGTTGTAGAGTGTCAAAAACTATTTTATTAAAGTTATTTGAAAAGATCTCAATAGGACTCTTGTTTATTCCTTACCTCTATTCTATTCCTCCTCTTATCTTGTGTCATTTAAATCTTCTCTCTTATCTATCTTCCGGTTATAGCATCTTCGTGGGTGGACGATCTCATGCCTTTTACCTAATAGGTTCGATCTTTGGAAGCATCTCGAAAGACGGACATCGCCATCGACGTGAGCAAGAACCTCTTGTTAGTGGTGTCGAGAAGATCAACATGGTGCGAGAAGATTCGATAGTTTACCTTGCTAACCTTCCCCCTGACGGTAGCGTGGATCTCGGGGCGAGATCCCTTGTTAGTGGTGTCGGTTGTAATGTCCGGGATTTTTCCCCCAAATTAGAATTGCCTGTTATTTTATTTTTGCATCATCATGACATCATCATCATATCACCTTGCATAGTTTTGACAAAATAAATAAAATCATAAACTCAAAAAAAAAATTCTTAAACCCTATTTTTTTTTGTTTTGCAAATTTAATCCTAGGGTTTAATAAATCCATCACCCTCCTTTTCTAATTT
This sequence comes from Puccinellia tenuiflora, assembly GCA_012064385.1. NCBI lineage: Eukaryota > Viridiplantae > Streptophyta > Magnoliopsida > Poales > Poaceae > Puccinellia > Puccinellia tenuiflora. The sequence goes on along the minus strand of QRDG01000329.1, from coordinate 308,227 downwards.
TGAAACAAACCCCAAAATAAAATTGGGAATATTTATAAAGCTATGTCAAATTAAAATAAAGCTTTTGAAAATTTTGGCAAAACCTATATTTTGTTTGCAATCTTCTCCCTCCATTCTTCCCTTCTTCTCTTTTTCTCTTCTTTTCTTTCTCCTTTTCCAATTCTTTAAATTGGAGATTTTCCTAAAAATTCGTGTGGGCCTAAGGGGGCACCTTTCAGCCTGCTTCTCGTTCAGCCCATCTCCTCCCCCAGCCAAACCGAAGCAGCCCAGGCCCATGTTCTGTTTGTCTTCATTCTCCGGTGGACGTCACAGCTGTACGAACCATGAGAGCACCGCATGATCTCGCTCCATCCGCTCGATGAGCTGCCGTACACCCTCTCCTTCCCCTTTATAACCCCAGACCCGAGCTCCTCCTCTACCCTAGCCTCTCTCTTCTCCCTCCCGCCGCCACCTTCCCTCTCCCTCACCTCGCTCTACTCTCTCCACTCCGATTCCTTCTCCCGAGAGGCCGAGAGCAGCCACCGGAGCTTCACCGTCGCGGCCGCCATGGATGCGTCGGAGTTCACCTGAGCGCGTCGTCTTCCTCGTCCACCTCTGCTGCGCCTGTAACGAGGAGCCGGAGCAGCCGATCGTCGTCAACGCCTCCCTCGGCTACTCTGCCTGCAGCACGCCAAGGTCGCCGTCGCCTTCCTCCTCTACGTCGCTGCCGTCTTCCCCAGAGCCCCTCCTCTTCACCAGCAGCCCGTGGTGAGCAGCCGCCTTCCTCCTTTCCTCTCCACCCTCCTCCATCGCTACAGCCCGTGGTGGCTTGCTGCCGAACCTGCACTCCATGGCAGCGAGCTCGACCTCGAGCTGCAGCTCTTGCCTTGCCTCCTGCACCCACCACACACAGCACGCACGCACGCGCTGCTGCATGCTGCCCTTGCTCCACACACGCAGCACCTGCTGCTTGCACTTCGCCTTGCACCTGCACCTTAGCCTCGCGTCGCTGCAGTTCTCGTCGTCGTCGTCATCTTCGTTTCTGAACCTCCACCTGAATCTGAAGCCTGCATCTTTCCTGTCAAATTCAGTTAACCCGGCCATCCATGCTTCATCTACCGTCTGACTCGAGTCCGTTCAGAAAACACCTGTCTATCACAGTGGCTGCGCCCTTGCCTCCCTATCCAGCCGGCCCAAGTTCAAGTCTCAGTTTCTCCCCTTTTCTTGTGTCTTTTCCTTTTGTTTTGCTATTTGCAAATATGATCATATCTTTTAATTGGTAGCTCCAATTACAAATATCTTATATGATTTTTTATCAGAAAAATGTAAGGAACAATAATATGCCATCCATGATCATGTTTGCATCATGTAACTTGCAATTTAGTTGTGTTTTGTATTTCACCTAAATAATTAAATATGGAATATGTGGGTTCTAATTTAATTGTTGACCCGGTTCCATTTAATTTTGAGTAGCTCACCCATGCATTGTTTAGACTTGCTAATAACATTTAATTTTGATGGCTAGAAAAATAACTTGAATCCAATAATTAAATGTCGGAATCTCGGTTCCGTTTAATTTGGCTTAAGTTGCATCTCTCATGTCTTGCCATGTCATGCATCATGTCATCAACATGCCGCTTCTTTTGCCGTAGTAGTAAAATGCATCTTTTATGTTTCCAGTGTTTGTTGCTTCTTCGGGAATAGGACGATGAGTTGATGTGAGCAACGACAGGTTCTGCTACCTCTACCGGATTGCAGGCAAGTGATACTCACTTGCTATCTTTGCTTGTTTTCTGTCTCTTACACCTCCTATCTTTTGTTCCTTGCTAGCCTTATATTGCGATGCTTGTGTCTCGATCCTATATGCATGTTTCCCTTGCAGCCCTGATATGCCACCACCCCCACATCCTACTACCCTGTTGCTTGTTTATCTTGTTGGCCTTGCGAGTCGTAGTGCATGCTTAGGTTGTTTTGCTCGAGTCTTGATATCTTTATCTAGTCATGCTTTAATATGATAGTTGGGTTAATTCACATGATAATCTTTAATGTTTGGCGATGGGATATAATTAATAAAGATAAGGCACCGGCGGAAGGCCAATCGTGGTGATTTGTTCTGCTAGTGTCGCCTAGGACCCGAGTTCTTGTCCTCTGATCCAAGAATGAGCGCACTACCCACATGTGGGAGGAAATGGGACTCCCCTCGACCTAGTACCGGATCTGCAGCCTTGTCCAGGGCGCCACAAGTAGTTCGGGTGTTTCCATTTGCGCGGCGCTTTATTTTGATGCAGGTACGGATGGGACGCCTCCGATACGATGATGGTTACTTACGGTAGGGCTGCGGAGCGTTCGTTTATCGAGTGTGGAAGGAGGGGCAATCGTATGAGTGTTCCCTCCCGAAGCCGTTCTCGCATCGGCTAGGTCCACCTCGGAGCTTCGGCCGGACTTTCAAGGTGGGTCAGACTTAGCTAGGTGGTTCCCTGGACAAGTGTGGTAGTGAAGGAAAGTGTAGCGTCGGATACCCTGCCGGCACACCTTAGAAAGTGTGCTAATAGCTGGCAACAAGGGTTGAAGTGCGTGTGGTTACATTTGTGCACCCCTGCAGGGTTAAATCTTTTCGAAAAGCCGTGTCCGCGGTTATGGACGACTTGGTGATGATGCTGGCTAACAAGATCATAGACAACTTACACCTAATGATAATAAATAGATTAGTAAGATAGAGCTACTTCAATAATAAATTATAAAATTGCCAACTGTGTGAGTGCCTTTGGGCTTACTGCTCGTAGGATAAACGGGCTGGTAAGGAATTGGCTGGGTTATGTTTGGTGTTAGTATAGATGTTTACCTTATGCGCTCTCTTACCTCCTCTCTATTAGACGATTGTTGTAGTGTGTCTCTATAGGTGGTTAGTGCTGCTTGCTGCTGCCTCAATCGCTAACCCTCTTTCCTCGGAATTCCAGCTTTGATATCTTGTGAGTATTACTTGCCAGTACTGTTTATAGTACTGACCCCTTCGGGGCTGCTATTCCAATGCAGCCAAACAGGTTTGAAGTCTAACGACGTTAGCTTGGGAATCCCTCCGGCTAGGCTTGGCCTGGGCAGGGATATGGTGCCTTTGCTTATCTTCAGGACTCTTAGTCCAATTTGTTTCTTGTCCGTAGCCGGACGCTACCCGCTTCCGTTGTTAATTGGATCTTTGTATTGTATCTTTGGTTCTTGACTCTGTGAGTCGTTGTTGTATATATGTTCTTTTATGGGTTCCATCGAGAACTGTTGTAATGTTATCACAATTCCACCCGCATAACGTGTGTGTTGCGACCTGCACGTTATGCCTGGTGGGCGTCCTTTAGGATCGTTATTATGCGGATTTGGCTGGAACGCTAAATCTGCATAGTACCGATCTTGGGGCGTTAAAAAATCATACAATGTTGGCCCCCCGCTGCTCTTTCTAGTGTTGTAGATATAAGATGTATTTGTCCTAGCTTGGTGCAAGTCGTCTAGCTGCAGCCGGGAGATCTAGTTCCCAGACTCCATTTTGATATCACTGTCATTCCTGTCTATGGGTGTCATGAACATAACTGCTATCCCTATGCACCGATTTCGTACTAACCTACTGAACCTATGCATGATCAAAAGTATCCACTGTTATTCCTGATGTTAGGATCTAGTAGTAATGGTCATGCCACATTCTAAGTTATGAAGTTATAAATCTTTTTTGTAAAACTATTCTTTGAAATGTATTTCATTGCGAGTTTTTTTTCCAATAGTTGTAACCATTATTTCTGAAACCTGTTACAGACGCCAAGGGAGTTTGGACGCATACGTTGTACTCCTCTGGACAACTCCGAGAGAATCACCGACAAGAACATAAAGAAAGCAGACTTCAACACGAACCTTCACATTGCAGTGGCTGTTGTTGGGGTCACGGTTAGGCTTGTCATCTACATTGCAGGTCTTCTCAATGTCTCTGAGTATATCGCTGCTAGGTTCAACTTCCCGCAGATGCTTGTTACTGCGGCAGCTCTGCTCGTGGTTCTAGGAAAGTCTATCTACAGAGTTGCCAAGGATACTAAGGATTATTGCCAGCTGCTACTATACTTCCTAGCCTTGTACAAGGAGCACACCAGTGATATTGGAGTTTCAGCTGTTACCGCTGCTATGGGAGCTTCAACAGGAGCTTCAGATGCTACCGCTGCCAGCAACAGCGAGGCTGCTATGGGAGCTTCAGCAGGAGCTTCAGATGCTACCGCTGCCAGCAACAGCGAGGCCTGCTGATCAAAGGTGAACATCAGCTGATAGATAAATGAAGAAAGTGGAAAAGTGAACATTGGAGAAGGAGAGAATCTCCTGTTGACAGCCTGACATAAACACTACACATGCACAGAATGTTTGCCCGTTATACTGGCTTGCATGACGCTACGTATACCATGTAGTAGAACATACCGCCGTCCACACCATTGTAGTCGTTCTTTACTGTTTGTTCTTGTGATTGGACATAGTCGGTAGTCCTGAATTGTTGCACCATCAGTTGATTCGTCGTGTAACGCAGCAACAGTGAGTCATGCGATCTACTCCGTGCTTGCTATGCAAGTGATTTATGTGATTTACATTAGTTGTCTAGTATGATAATGCTTACAACTGGTACTCCCTCCGTATCAAAATATAAGATGTTTTAGCATTTCTCTTTCCATCCGTATGTAGACATGTTTTAGTGTAAGGTTCAAATGAATCTTGCACTAAAACATGTCTAGATACGGATGGAAAGAGAAGTGCTAAAACATCTTATATTTTGATACGGAGGGATTAGGTGCTAAAGTTGTTATTATCTTAAACACTGTCTGTTGCTTAAGCTGCAAAATAAAACATGCACAAAGTAGAAGGCGAACCCAGGGTTAGACACTCTGTTTCTTCCTGGGAGACTGGGAGGGAAACAAATAGAACGGGAAGTAACTGGAACATGAAGGCACACATCAGAAATACACATCAGAAAATACAAAAAAGCACAGCCCGAACGGAAACATGAGTGCCGCGAAGAGCTGCCCTTGCAGAAGTCAGAAGAGTCATGGAGCCGGTTTAACAGACGGCAAGCGCGCAGCAGAAACGTCTTCAGAAAAAAGCAGAAGCAGTAAACTCAGGGAAAGACGAAGAAGTCGATCCAGCAGAAGTAACTGAGAGCCTGCACAAAACAAAAACACCCAAGATGATTCATACCAATAACCAGGCCGAAGAATTTAAAAGCAGACGGAAAAACAAATAAAAGAGTACTCTCAACCTGCTGTTTGCCAAGACGAATGTCACGCCTCCAAGCATCAATACCGACAAACGGAACAACATCAGGCTGATCGAACACATAAACCGGTGACACCGGGACGCTAGTTTGCACAGAAGAGAACACCGGAGAAGACCCAAACGGCCGGGCTGACACGTCGATGGTAGGCGCAGTATAAGAAAAGGGCAGAAGAACATGAGGAGAAGGCGCACACGGGAGACGAAATCAGCAAGCGAATGACATGTTAGTCCACCGCGGACAGCACCCATAGCGCCCTCGCCGAGCGCCGTGTGAAACAACGAGAGGAACAATGAATTGGAGTGAAACGCACAGGCCAACAGGGGCGGCGTCCTAGCCTTATATATTGATTAGCAAAAAATGCCCGTGCGTTGCTACGGGTCTATTTTTATTGAATATTTTGGCCGATGTCTCGCCGATGGATTACCAACACCTTTGGTGATGGTTGGAGCCTTGGTGGCAACTTTGTCGTGTCAACATGAGTATATTTGAATTCAGACATCAACCAAATTGATTAACTTTGACCTTGTCATGACAAACTCAGTTGTATTCCTTCCACAGTTCTACCTTCTCCCGTATGGTGACCATTATGCCCTCCTAATCTTTCAACTAAGTTCTTGGAGAACTGAGGAGAAAGTTGTCACCTAAACACTTGATTCTAGTCAGTTTGACGCACTAAAAAGGAATCACACATTTCCAGTGCCCTCTTGGCCCATCTTTGTGCCAACGAAGCTGCAACGGTAGTTGTCTTACCACTTGTCAGACACCATCAAAATGATACCCCGCACCAATAAGAAGTGAAGTTTAATCCATCAATGTTAATCCAACTTCTAAAATTGTTTCAGGACATAAAAATATTTAGTATTGAAAAATAAAATCCGTGATATGGCTCACAGTTTATGAAGAATAATTCTTGATAAATAAAATGTGTGCAATTATAGCCGATTTCATGTGGTAATTAAAATAAAATACTCAGCATGAACCTTCTTATTATGGATGGACATTATTCTTTATGTTAAACTGGTACAGAAAAACCAACGCGTAAACCTTTGTTTCAATGGCAACTGAAATACTACCCTGATTCTTGAGTCTTGACTCTTTGAAAAGATGGCATCACCTCAATTTCATATTTTTCAGTATAAAAGTTTACTAACACCAACTGTCTATTTCAAAACTCCAATGTCATGTGCCCCTCTAAGACCCAGCAAACAGACGGCTGAACCAGATAAGATCACACGATACACATGAACCCGAGCCTAGCAAAATTGGCACTTAATTATAATTTATTTTCTCAGATTGGGTTGAGATTATTATCAGAGTACTGGACACAGAATTTGGAAAGCTTAAAATAAGTTCCTAGGGCAGTGAGCATTGAACATTCAGTACCAAAATTCAGGCTACTCGAACTTCGAAATTCAGAATCAAATCTGAAGCAACAGACAACGATGTTGCAAATCAAAACTGAAGCACTCGTTGGCTGGCTAACTACTTGTCTACCCGTACTCCACTCTCCAGCAACAGAGCCGTGCCAGGCTGAGAGGCATCCTGCTTCAGTTTTGGCTGAGAAGACATGACGGGGAGCAGCGCGTGGTGTGGCCTGCGCGACGGGGAAAGACAGGGCGGAGCAGCCGGCGTGATGTTGAGGCTTTGTATTGAGATACAGAGTCTGTATCGCAGTTACCAAAACTGCAATTGATTGTACAGGTCGCCCGCCTCCGCCGCATCAGCCCGCAGTCCACGCCTCTCGAATGTCCTCAAGGTGGTGGGAATGGGTTAAACGCTCCCGGAGTTGACCTCGAGGTCGAGACCAAGAATGTCCTCTCCTAGACGCAGCGGAGAAGGTGTGGGGCTGGCTGGGCGCGCAACGACGCCGAGGAGCAGCGGCGTGGGATGCACTTGGTGGCGCCAAGGAGCAGCGGCGTGGGATGTGCTTTGTGGCGCCAAGGGGCAGCCCTCCCCCAAACTCCTGGTCGCTCGATCTAAGCGGCATCGGCGCCGGAGCTCGAGGTGCAGCGGGGACGGCCAATGGGGAGAGGATTTCGGCGTCGGGCGGCTGGGGAGCGGTTAGTACGGGAAAACTCACCGGCGGGGATGGAGCCGCCGTGGGGGGTGGCGGCGGACTCACCGGAGAGGAGTGCACCCCCGTGCGAGGCGGCCTCCGGCCACGCATCGTTGACTCGGGAAAGAGGCGAGGCACGAGACGCGGTCGGGGAGAGGAGAAATAAAACAAACGAAGCGGTAGGTGGCATTTTGCACATAATATCACCACTAATATAAAACAACCCAGAGGAGGTGATCCAAATGATCCTGACCATTAAACAGAAATATCCAACGGTTTGGTCGCAGACTAAAACAGTCCGGAGCAGACCAAACCATTCAACCACGCGAGGCGTCCGTGATTAACGCGGCTATTCTAATCGCTACTACTATCGTAACGCCAAGGAAAACCACCATTAACTGTCATCTTCAACCACACGGATTGTCACAGCCCGCCGCCGTCGCTCTCGCACCCCCGCCGGCGCCGTCGCGTCCCGTCCGCAAGCCAGTCGTAGCACTCGCACGCCCTCCGCGGCCTGCCCGCAAGCCCGCCGCCGCCGTCGCGCTCGCACGCCCGCCGCGGCCGGGGCGTCCCGCCTGCCAGGTCGCCGCACCGCCCGCACATGCCGCATGTCCTCGCTGCACTGCAACCCGTCCACTCGAGTAAATTTCTGTCGAGGAAGGCCGCTGCCATCATGCCATCCTCCTTTCCCCGTAGTCATACGGTCACCACCGCAGCCTAGAAGTTCGCTACCCAGCACCACGCCACACAGCACGAACCCGAGGTTCCCGACCAGCACACGTGCGAGGTCTCAGGCGATCCACACGGGCTTCCATGCGAGCCAACTCCGTTGTGGCCGCCGCCGTCATGTCCCCTGCTGGAAGACAGGGCCCCGATCCGGCGATCCCCACCGCCCGGCGATGCCGAATACCTGCACACGAACCCACCGACGGAATTGGAGGTGAATTGATGAAATTAGTGTTTTCTGTATTTTGTGTACTCTTGATGGAAAAACAATTTTGTGTTAACTGCACAATACAAGCATGTATTGTTGTCCTGTAAGACACTTGCTTCGTAATGTAATTGTATTGAAAACAGATAAATTATGGCTTTGCGATCGCCTGGGAAGCTAATTCGAGTTCGTATTAGCCTGTTTCTTATTCCTACTCTCGGAGCTCCTCTACAGGTTTTAGTTTAATTGCCTCAGCAGTACGAAACATTGCTATGCATGCTAAGTTTTGCTCTAGCTGACAGGTATCCAGATTAAATAGTAACACAATTCTAATCACTCTGGAGTTGGAGTTAATCAATGCATACTTCTTAATTAATCAATTAGGTGTTCGATGCTGATTTTCTAATTTCTCGATAAAGAGGCGATTGAATTTGTATTGTTTTCACGATTTTGTTCAGGGAAATATTTCTGTACACATCTTATACACTTATTCAGTATTGATTTTTCTTTGTGTGCCTCACGATTTCAGGCTGCTAGAGGAAACAGTTTAGGCATAGTTGTCGGGGAATCGGTGTAGAACAAGGAAAACTGGGTCATGAATTATACACAGGAGCATTCATTTCATATATACCTTCATGGCTAATTTATTTGGTATTTTTTCAGTTCTTTCCCATGTTTGCAGCAAATGCTAGGCATCAACGTGTTGGATTTTTCTTTTCAATTTCATTTCACTAACACTTTTGAGTCCTGCCCTACCTTATGGATTATCAGACATGAGAGGCTCCACGACTATATAGTTAGGCCCCTTACTAATGTTGTGTCTTTTACAAAATGCAGGTGCCAATTGTTTTTATCAGTGTTTGTTGATTGAAAGAAGCAGAAGCACAAATTGTTTGTATCAGTGTTTGATTTAATTACGAATGGATGATCTATTCACAAGGCTTAGATAAGGGAGATTGTGCTTTAGATTCCTCGAGTACACCTTCCTCATCGACTGCTTCGAGTGCACCTTCCTCATCGACCGTTCGCGTCGACATGGGCGTTCACCTTCCTCACCTTTTTGTTGTTGCTTAAATACACCGGCATTCATAGTCAT
>QRDG01000329.1:192326-297699 GCA_012064385.1 Puccinellia tenuiflora | reverse complement strand
TAGGGTTTGCTTGCTTTGCTTGACCTAGACGACGCACCCTCCTGGCCTTTATATCACAGGCCAGGTCTCGGGTGGACGGTGCAGATTGCACGTTACAAGATAAGGAGAACTCTCATCGGCCTAACCGACTACTTGGGCCACCCGGTATACTTCATGGGCTTCAATGGGCTTCACTTGGCGTGACCCAGGTATCACCACCGTGGGGCACCCGAAAGGTAGCCCCACGACAACAGATCCAGCAGATTATGGCAAAAATGGTACACAGAATTTCGAGAAGTATAGCTAGATCTAAGCATAGGGAACTTGTCGCCGATGGGGGAGATGGATCGTACCCTTCATACTTTCCCCGATGCTCATGCTCGCGCTCCGTAGTCGTTGTAGCCCCATCACTTGCCGCCGATGAATCAGACTGGAAAAAGTTAATTGAACAAGCAAATCGTGGAGCATGAGGCCCTCAGTGCGGAGGTCGAGCACCTTCTTCGCCCAGATGGGGCCGTCCTCCGGGAGGCGGAGTACGGCGGAGATGCGAGCGACGTCGAGGGTGTGGAGGCAGGCGAGGGCCTCTGTGATGCCGCCCGGCCCGTGCTGCATGTTGACGACAGGGCGTAGGTCGAGCGCCTTCTTCTACCAGACGGGGCAGGACTCCGGGAACCGGAGGACAGCGGAGATGCGGGAGGCGTCGAGGGCGTGGAGCCAGGCGAGCGCCTCCGTGATGTCACTCGGTCCGTGGTCCACGCGAGGGCCTCCGAGATGCGAGGCGGGACTTGAGGCCTTGAGGGAGAGAGGAAGTCGGAGTCCGCGGCAGCGCGTAGGCGGAGATGGCGTTGGCGGCGCGAGGTCTTGGTATGCGAATTTGACAATTTGTGACGGGTAAAATGCAAAAAGACGATGGACGACGGGAGGAGCGATGCGCGACGAAGCCAGGAGCGAAAGGACGTACGACAGAACGAATGGTTCTTTTTAGGTATTAGAGATTAGAGATTAGAGATTAGAGATTTGTGCGCACAAAGTTAAAGCAGCATTAGGCAAACTGACGATCAGTACGCTGAAAAGCCTTGTACCACTGAAACTGTATTCATCTAATATGGTGGGGGTGTGTGGTGTGATATGCGTGTGTATAGCACGTTTCGGCCTGCCCTGTCTTTTCAAGAAAGTGAAGCGGAGGGGATCGAATAATCAAGAAAGAAACAATCAAAGAAACAGATGGGAAGATGAGGGCTCCTCAGACCAATGCTGCATGTCTCATTCTTTCTCCATCCTCCTCTCAAATCAGGTGCTGATTTCTCTGGAAAAAAAAATACTCTGGTGTTGATTGCTGAACACACAGTGAAGGACAAGACATGTATCTGTCCCGGCAGAAAGAAACGCGGCATCGGAAATTCCCCAAGGACACCGTCATCATTAGTAGGAACATATATGATGCTGTCCTGCTGCAACTCGATGGATATATGACCTGATTTGCTACAGATTAGTTTCCTCTTTTTCGGCTACCCCATATCCATCCAGATTCCAGCTAAACGCCTGCCTGCTACCTCTGATCTAGCGGCCTGTTTGACATTCGTTTCGAACTCGATCTTGCTTAATTCGGTGTTGAAGTTTGCCAAAAGAGAAGGAAATTAAGCAAATCAAATCTGTCAGTATGCATGTATGTAATCCCGGCTATGGCGACCGTGAATCCAATTGTTAATTATAAATCGATATGTCTGCTGATCAATCTAGTATACATGCAGCATGTGCAAGAAGAAGAAGAAGAAGAAGAAGAAGAAGAAGAAGAAGAAGAAGAAGAAGGCCAAAACCAAAATCATAAGCAGTATCCCAGACTAATCGTCTACTCTCTCCGTGTCTCCTTTGCAACATGTGTACACATGTATCGATCGGGTATCGGCAGATGGGCGTACTCTCATCCCCGGTGCTCACAGTCGCCATGCTCACAGCCGATCATCGATCCGATCACGACATGACTCTGGCGCGGGTGCACGGGGCCAGGTGCCCGGCGAGCACACGGTGCTGCGACGACGACGACGACGAGTGCGGCCCCGACGAGGGCGTGTCCCGCTCGACCAGCGCTTTAAGGCGGTGGAACTCGTCGACGGAGCAGGGCAGGCGGAGGGGCCCCGAGGAGTAGTCGTAGCCGTACGTGTCGCGCGCCGCCTCCAGCAGGCGGCGGAAGAGCGGGTGGTAGAGGTAGGCGATGGGGATGACGAAGCGGCGCTGGTCCTCGTCGACCCGCACCGCCAGCCACCCCTTCTTCACCTTCCCCTTCCTCTCCTCACCTAGCATGGTCAGATCGCCGGCGGTCCAGCTGCTGCCAAGTAGCTCTCGCCGTCGCTTGCCGCTGATGCTTCCTTCCTGCTAGAGGCTAGAGCCCAGAGAGAGAGAGAGAGAGGTGTGTCTGTGTGTGGTTCGTGGTGGCTGTCGCGGTGGTATTTTTATAGGACTTGTGCGTGCGTGCGTGAGAGGCTTGGAGCCGCCGGCCAGTGCGCCGCGCACTCGTGTGCCGGCGTGCCGATGTACGTACGTCCTATGCTACGGAACCCGGCATCGCGCTGTCCTTTGGCTTTGGGGCAGATCGTGGAAGAATGACATGTGCTTCGCTGACACGTCGGTCCAAGGGAATAATCAGGTTACAGTGTCAGCATCCTGGGTGTCCTGCAATGGATCGCGTCAGGCCAACTGTTGCGGTGAGAGGGATGAGATGGCCGGGAACGGTGCGATTTGGACGCGGATGGGCGGGGGGACGGAAATATTGCTGTACGGGCTACCCTACGAGAGCATGGCGGTGGGGATAATTAAGCGGATGGGATATGATGCTGATGGTTCAATTAATTGGTCGGCCGAGGTGTATCTTGCTCAACATCACATTGCTTTGATGACTCGTTATTTTCCTTTCTTGTTGGGATGTATTGGCTTGTCGTTGGGTTTGAAAGAGGTTTGTTGCATCAGTCAGAGTTTCACTTCATCGATCCTCCCCACGAATTTGGTTCCGTTCTTTCGTTTTCTATGGCAAACACGACGGGGGACGGGGGGGACGGGGGGGGGGGGGGGGGGGGGGGTACATCCTATTCATCTAAAAAGAAAAGGAGAATGCAAAGTTGATTACAAACCCGGGCTTTCGAGTGTTTGTTCACCCGGGAAAATAAAGCGGATTACTCGACCTAATCAGGCTGGGTCCAGGCTCATTTTCGTAGTCTTGCTTGATCAGGAGCGGAGGAGCGGACGGCTATCCTCAAAGGCCCGACTATAGCTTATAAAAACGTCGATTGTGCTTCTTCGAAATGTACCATTCATTGTAAAATGTCGTTGAGAGCTGATGCTAGTTCATGGAGCAGGCAACATCATTCAAATAGTCTTGAACCAGAGTGTTCGGATGAGAACGCAGATAGAGAGAGGGTCGGCTCCTCCAACCAATCGACAATCTGATGCCAAACGCCTTGACCCTTAGCAAAGGAGCAGAACAAGATAGAGGGCATATCCACCGCCCTGGTAGATCTTGTGCAACTCGTGATCACTGTGGAAAAACGGGTTATACATGATCAATATGCTCATTGCTGTGCATATTAACACATCACCATTCTGATCACACCAAGATTTCCTCAGGAAGTTTCTCCTAATATTTGTCAATTTTCTTGATGACCAATGTTTCCGGCTTGAATACTACTAGGAGGTCAAAAAGCATGGTCGAGATGACGATGTTCACCAGAATAACACGACCAACAGTTGCGAACAATTTGCACCGCCAGCGGGCATGCACCATTGTGGTAGCGATGCCTTAGGCTGGAGGCAAAAGGTCATGCGTGGGGACAAGACGTGTCAATTCGAAGCTGGTGCATCCAAGAAGTGACGTCTACGACATATTGTATCAATATTGGCGGTGCTCTATTACTTCAATCGAACATGTTATACACGACAAGCAATAAACACAGGGAACACAAGATTTTAGCGTTGAAAACCCTTTAGGGCTTGTTTGGCTCTCCGGGTTAAATAGCCCCGGGAAAATAATCTCGGCCGGGAATCTGAAGAAACAGGTGTAAAACCTCGGGATTTTATTCCCGACCTCCGGACTAGGGAAAAAATCTCCCCGGGAAAAGGCCGGGATCCCCCCGGGATTGCAGTTACCAAACAAGCCCTTAGAAGAAGGGAAAAGGCCACGGATGCCAGCCAACAAACTTCACTATATCTGGGAGAGGTTACAAACGTCGGGAAATCACAAAGTTTCGACTTATCCCGTGCGGAGGCTTACAATCGATATATAAAGAGGTGGTGAGCTAGATCGATACTGGTCCGTACCAAAGGCAGAGGTGACCCATATCCACCCCTCTCGTGGATTATCTCCTTCTCGGCAGCTAGCTGGCGCAAGAGTTTCTTGGCGACTATAAGAGTCCCAGAGCTCCCCCACTCCCTCCTCTCGACGCTTTGTGGAGGTCGTGAGGAATCTTGTGCTCTTCGAGTTGTAGATCATGTTGGATCTAGTCTACTCAATCAGAGTGCATTGTGATTCCAGCATGCTGAAATGTCTTCTCCAGCGGAGTTATGATCGGGGAGTTCTCCTCTAGTCTTAGTCGGATGCCTCCTTCTTTTTTTGGTGTTTGTGTGACGCCGGCTGCACTCTCGGCGTCGTCGTGGAGCACATCGCCAACAACGGCGCGAGCCACTCGACACGCCCCTGACGGAGTTCTACATGATGGCGAGCCGCTCGAACCAATGGGCACCGACGAGGACTGCGATGACATCTTCCTTGTGCTCGAGCTCTTCCTCCTCCCGCTCAGCGTCGCCCTACTCCAGCCCGGCGGCGCCCTTCTCCTGCTCGCCGACGCCATCATCGTTGCTCGTTCCAAAACCGGAGTCGGGCGCCCTCATCATTAGCGACGCCCGTCCCACTATGCCGTTCGCCGCCCGCTGCCACCCCTCAAGAATGTGAAGACGCAGGCGCGGTCGTCGCTGCCGCAGGAGCTGTACGCAGCGCAGCAACAGCAGCTCGCCTCCGACGATGACCCCGAAGGTGTCGCCGACCATCGAAGAACACCGTCCCACCGCTGGCTCTCCCGAAGGCCTGCGCGTGGTCGTTAGAGGACCACCTCGTGATCACCGGGGCGCCATTGCTCGACGTCACGGACGACGAGGACGGCGGCTTCACCGGCGGCACCAACGACGATGAGGCAGGGCCCAGCGGCACCGGCGACGCCTGCTACGCCGTCAAGGAGGAGGACTACAACGTCTTCCGCTACCGTTAGGTTTAGATTTAGGCTAAGTTTAAGTTTTAGTTAAATTGTATTCAAATCTTGTAAAACTTTCTAAATATTTGAATGACATTGCGTTTGTTTTCAAATTTCAATATTTTAGAAAAATATCGGAGCGGCAAGTGGGGAGAACGTTTTTTCACAAATTCTTTGTATACAAGGCTATCAGCATAAATCATAAAGAATTTTAATTAAAAAAAACTAGTAACACCACATGTATTTGACATCACAGATTCAAATAACATCACAGGGTTTTAGATCTAGCTCTGCCACCGTCATAGACGCCATCTCGTTCGGACGGTCTCCATAAAGCTCGCTCCGACACCAATTCCGACGAGATACCGAATGTACGATAGATGCTCTAAAGTAACCACAAGGGGATTGCAAGGCGTAGAGACCCGGCCGTTGTGTGGTCGAACGGCCAGATCGACGAGACACCCCGCATGCACGGCCTCACGGTAAAGCTAGGGGCCAGGCTGCCCGCACAACCGGCGGCGTCGCGTGGCACCGGTCAGATCATCCCACGATCGACGGCATAATCCCCCGACCAGCCGGCCGGAATGCTGTGCTGCGAACGCGATTCCACGCTCCAGCGCGACGGTCCCTCGAGCCGATTGAGGTCCCTGCGATCGCGCGCGTCGGGCAAAGCTAGCACGTACGTACGGCTGGTGAGGGCAGCGCGATCGAGCCACGATAGACGACGCCGGCCGGTTCATGGTGACGTACTTCTCCACTGTCTTTGTTTTATATTTTTTTTATTCAGGCCTTGTCTATGAGATAACTTTGAGTTTGTTTATGAAGTGACCGGAAGCGCTTCGGTACTCGCTCGCTCGCCAGAAGAAAAGCTGGCTGTAACAAGTGGCAAACGACGTCATACTACTACGTACTACGATCAAGTAATTGCAAGCGAAAGAATGCCACATGTTTCTGCTGCCCGGCGGAGCACGGCTCCCGTCCCATCTGATTTGAACAAATTAAAACCGTGTCGATCCGGCCATGCATGTACTGAACCTGCGACAAGCTAGCTAGACATGTCCCGGTCGTTAATTCCATGTCACCTTGTACGTCGTCGTCGTCGATCTTTAGCCAACCTCGATCGGGATCATCGGAACAAATGACTGTTCACACTACGTAGCTACTCGATCCCTCCGTATCATAATATAATTTTTTTTTAGATTTTATCATGTGGACTATATATATATATATATATATCTGTATTTTTTTCGACTGATCACCGGAAGGGGCATAAAAGGCTCCCACCAGAAATTTTTGTTTCACTGTTAGATAGATAGGGTGGAAACACCTCGGAGCTAACAATGAGTATAGTGTCCGCATCCGGGTGTAAATTCACTTGGTTTGCTCTGGATTTAATCCGTATGGAAGTGTGTAAAACATCTTATATTTTTATCCGGAGGAAGTAGATGACTCTTGATCATGACCTCATATGCAGTGCAGGTATGACAAGATCGACCCATTTCTCGAACACGAAACTGGTTAATTCCGGCAGAGAAAACAAGTTATATATCGTGTTATTAGGCTTTAGCGCGCTGAGAGCGACGGAGCTAGCGACGGCAAGCACGCAACGATCGTGATCCGGCCTGCCCCGTCGAAAGCCACGATTGATCCATACATGTCTTGTTCGAGAACTCATTCATCGATCAGCACAAAATATGCCTTCCAAAAGCTTTGGCATTCTCCATTGGTGGCCGTCACTGTTCACTGACACGAGATGAGATGCCCATCGAGTATTAATTCGAGCCACTAAAGAAGAAGATCGACACGGATACATGCACGACTCTGCTGCGTGCTCCCGGCCGGGTTGACCGGCGGTGGACGTGCCCCGTGGCGGAGATGACATATATGCCGAACACAGTACAGTACAAGCTGGGGCCGGCCAGCCAACCAAAGGCCAAAGCCGAAAGCCGAAAGGAGATCGGCGAATCGCCTGCCCAATCCCCGAAGCCAAGACCGCGCGTGCCTTCCCCCGTCGTCATTCGTACGGAGTGGTGGCTTTCGGAGGAGCTCGTGATTTTCTACGAGGAAGAAGATCGTGATTCCATTCCTGATAGCGTGACTCTGTTCTTCCTTTCGCGGATCTTGACGGTTTGTACTGACTTTCTTTTGTGCTCTGATTTACTGCCTTCTTTTGTGCCCCAGGTAAACCCCTGACACACCATATATACCAACAATCACAACGATTAATTTGTGTCTATACCTTAAACAAGCTCGGTGGTATTACTCCAAGCGAAACTAGTAGTAAGCTTATGTTGCTAATGCAGTGGTGCGTCGGCAAAGTATGGTTTATAGTTTGAACTTAGTCAATGGGACTGACCTGTAGCCATGCAACGAGCGGTTGTAACAAAGCATTTTGTAGTGACATAAAAAAATAGAAGTTAATAACAGAATTCACTTCTTCCAGGCACATGGATGAGTGATTAGCAGGCAGATGGAAAAGTACAGTAAGAGAAATTTTGGGGTATGTGTTTTTAGGAGTGAATGGAAAAACTCCTACACGCAGCTTGACAGTAATATTTGACGACAATCCATCCCAAAAAAAATAGTACCTCCTTTGATTGATGGTGTAACTTATGAATGAATAAACATGTATGGGTGTGTAAAAAAAATATCGGTGACGTGGACAATTGTATGGTTAAAACAATGAATGACGTGGATATGTTGCATGTAAATATATACACTCATTAATAAATATTAGTGGATGACATGGACAATTGATTGGTTAAAAATATTACGTGATGTGGATAACTTTCATGTTGAGATAGAAAATCATAAATACATGTTAGTGACGTTTTTCTTTATAAGAAGTATAGATTACTCGAAAATAACATTGATGAGTAATTTGCATGATCATATATCTAAAGTTATGCTACGATTGATAATATAACGAAAGTTTATTATCAAGTTGAATCTACATGTAGTCCGGATTAGAGAAATTTGACTACACGTACGGTTACATTTTTTTAGAAATGTACGTCCTAGTGGTTATACATACAAATAAAACACGTTCATTTTTTAGATTATAGCTCTATTCCATGAGCATGATGGTTAGAACTTTCCGTCTAATATCACTTATGGAGTAGATTAATGGAAAACTCCGACATAAACCACCAACCATAAGGTTATTCAATCATTTTTCTATCTACATAAAATGGTCTAATTAATATGACGAACAAAAAACACATGTGATCGTTATTATAATAGTTTCAAAGTTAGCATAACAAGATGATTACCTGCTTAAGTATGTTGAAATCAAATATGGTTACAAATATTTCCCGCTGATACGTCCATTTTGCATCACTATTTTGTATCATAATTTGTTCTTATTCATTGATATATTTCATATTAAAACACTGTACTTACATTATTTTATCTTATTTTTCATATTTTATAGTTTCTAGAATTTAATTGTCGCAGTCAGAATTCAGGTGGAAAAAGCACCTGTCAAGATACCCTGCTTTCGGACACCCAAAAAATTATAGGAATTTCATAAATGTGTTTTTATCAGAAATAAGTGACAGATCCAAAAGATGGTCGGGAGGAGGCTAGCAGGGGGCAGGGGCGGCCTTGGACCGCGGGTGGGACCTGCCCCTAGTCCCTGTGGCCCCCCTCCAGCATCCCTTCAGCGTACTTCTTCCTTCTGACCTAAAAACATCGGGGCGAACCTCCAATTATTTTTCCACCGCCGCTATGGAGCAGAAACCAGCGGACAGAGAGAAAAGGCTCTCCGACAGGCAGAAATCTACTGGGGAAATTCCCTCCCGGAGGGGGAAATCGTTGCCATCATCACCGTCATCTCGCCGGGTACCATCGGGATCATTATCAACACCATCTCCACCAACAACACCTTCACCGCCGTCACCCCATCTCATCATATAACCTTTAGTTTTGTAACTTGATTATATTCATCGGGATCACTTCACCGATGTTGATTACCTCGTTGTAGTTTATGCTAGTGAGTTTTATTGGTAAATTCTTGTTATGATCAGATTGTTACTCATATTTATATCACCTCTGATCATGATCCATATGATGTGTTGTGAGTACTTCGTTTGGTTCTTGAGGACATGGGGAAAGCCTTGTTCCTAGTAATTATATTATGTTGAGTAATATTTAATGGTTCGATATTTAAGTTGTGGTGTCATTCTTCTAGTGGTATCTTGTGAATGTCGACTACATGATACATAAAGTTTAAGGGCCTAGGATAAAGCATGGTGTATTTAGTTTTCTTATAATAGTGCGGAGTGACAGAAACCTAAACTCCAGTTCGCAAGCTAGTGAGTGCCATAAGAGAGTTATTTGTTTTTGTTTTTGGATGTGGTATTTACTAGGTTCTTCTATGTACCAAATTTACCTCTGGGGGAGGAAAAAAACTAATCCCTCTCTTTTGGAATACAAGGCCACTATATAAATTACATTTTGCGACTATACAAGGCCACTATATCTTTCGGAAATAAATTGATTAAATTTCTACCTTGTAAAATGGTACTAATTAGTGCAAATGTTGCATGCAGATATAGAGAAAATGTCTCTACATACAATGATACAACATGTATAACTAGTCTAGAACATATGAGAGAGTTTCCACACAATTAACCATGCTATTTATTAGTTTGTTATGCTTTTTTGTTATCTGACAAAAAAAAGACTAGCCATAGCGGGAGTAACTTAGCTAGTAGCACACATGCATGCCATGTAGATATAAAGCCTTATGTGTCAACTAATTAATGAATAAAGAGAGAGTTGTGATCTTGTGATAATATAATATGGTACCGTAGCATCACATATTCCAGGACAATGTGAGTATAAAAAACCTAATAATATAGCTTTGCATGACACTACATATAAAGGTAGTAACATAGCGTAGTATTATATGCAAGTTTCGGAGAGACATTTTTTACTCCCGAGCTCACATGAGCTCCTGATATTTTTTTAAAGTTAAAATAGTCAAACCTTTCAAAAAATCTGAATATAATTGGAGACAAACATATACAAATTTGCCAAAAATCTCAAAATAACCGAACAAAATGAATTTTTTCTGCTGTGTCGAAAAAACATAATCAACGTCTTAAAAAATGTATTTTTAGATATTATTTTAGCCACTTTTTTTTGCACAGAGGAGAAACATTGTCATTTCGTTATGAAAGTTTGTACGAATCGTTGAAAATTTATATATATTTGTCTCCAAATAAATTTTAGTACTGTTTTTTAAATATCAGAAGCATGTGAGCTCAGAAGACAATGTAATTTTCCGCATATTACTGCTACGTTCCATAATATAAAACTATTTAGCAAGCTAAACTTGCTTGCTAAAAAACCGTACATTATGGAACGAAGGTGTACTTTCTCCTATGACAGGACTGAGCTAACGAGAAGGCTTGCTTAGCTGCATGTATGCGATGCAATCAGGAGTATGTTTTCATTTTGGATTGAAGGTTTGCTTACCTACATGTATGCCAGCAGTAGTGATGGACGGTTTAAAATTTAGGTATGACGGAGTCAAAAATATATATTATTGTTTAGTTACGATCATTTGGTGGGGGTGCGACCGCCCCCTTCCCCATAGTAAGATGTCTATAGATACGGCCTGAAATTTGATCCCTCGTAACTAATTAACCTCGATCATGTAAGGATAAACCAGCACATCCAGATCCCAATCTCAATTCCGGTAACAAGGTACATATTTATGTCTAGAAATGAAGAGGGAGTAGGAGGCGGAGCAG
This sequence comes from Puccinellia tenuiflora, assembly GCA_012064385.1. Lineage (NCBI taxonomy): Eukaryota > Viridiplantae > Streptophyta > Magnoliopsida > Poales > Poaceae > Puccinellia > Puccinellia tenuiflora. The sequence goes on along the minus strand of QRDG01000329.1, from coordinate 286,724 downwards.
GCCATCCACACGGCGGAGAGAGCTTGGGACGTGCGCAGAGGTGCCGGCGTCAGCCAGTGGCGGAGCTGATATTTTTAAATTTTAGTTATAATTTCGTCGAATTGCAATGAAACCGCCTTTTTTTACAAATGTTGTTCTATTGAGGTCCAGAAGTTTAGGGGTGCCGATATGGGGGCAGGGCCGGCCTTGAGATTTTCGGGGCCATGTTCGAATCTAAAATTTGGGGCCCTTAATATAGATATCATACAATGAAAATTTATATTGTCTTATCCCTCTTTCTAAGATATTAGACGATGCCCAAAAAATCTAGCTGAATTTATAGGATGTTGGGCTTAGGGCAAAACTCATCCTAGGATATCAGATGAGAGAAAATACTCACCAGCTACCGCTTGCCGCTTGGGCCTTGGGGATCGCCGATCGGGAGAGCGGCAGACTGTTGAGCTCTTGAGACTTGCTGGCTGCCGCTTGGGAATCGCATAGCCGTCGTTGCCGATCGCGGTCGCCGCCTGGGTAGGATTTGGGCGGAAGACCGAAAGATAGCAAATCACGATGGCTTTGTCGCTTTGTTTCATGTGCCACTGTGCGTGCGTTGCGTGCGACCTTACTTCTCTGACACGCCTGCTCTCTAACCCATTAGGTAAAAAGATTTTTTATTGGGCTTAAAATCTATAGACATACGTATCTAGGTGGGGCCCCTAGATTTTGGGGGCCCGGTTCGGCCGCCCACCCTGCCACCCCTCAGGGCCGGCCCTGATGTGTTGGGGGGGGGGGGGGAGAAAACACCAAACAAGTGTCCGGCACCTTCAAAGGGACCTCCAATTATCCAAAGGGTGTCGGATATAATTTAAACACCCGGATGAAGATGCTCCAAGGTAACCGCATGGGGATTGCAAGACTACTCGGACCCGGCCGTTGTGTGCTCGAACGGCCAATCCAGACACCCCGCGCGGCCACGGCCACACGGCAAAGATAGGGCCAGGCCAGCCGCGCGCACTACCGGCCGGCGTCGCAAGATCACCCGATCGACGGCATAATGCCCTGACCAGCCGGCCCGTATGCTGTGACGCGAACGCGATTCCACGGTCCAGCGCGACGCGACGCGACGATCCCTCTGGCAGCTAGGGCGCTGGCATTGGTATATATATAACGCGCGCGAGCTCTCGACATGGACATGCATGCATGGTGCGGATCGGGCCAAGCATGTATGGCTGGCGAGGGGCAGCGGGCACGACCACCACTGCTGCCAAGGTAGCCGGCCCAGCTTTTTTTTTTTTTTTTTTGTGCGCGCGCGTGTCATCGCGCACCGATTGATTCCGGCCGGTTCTTGGTGACTACAGTAGCTAGCTGCTAGGCAGAGTTTGTACGGCTCTCGTACGTACTTCTCCACTTTCTTTTGTTTTATCCGGGCCTTTAGCTAGCGCGTGTCTATCTCGATGTAGCTAATGATGTATTTTACAAACGATGAAAAAAATAAACTTCACATACTTTGTATTCCGTTTTACATAAAAATAACAAAAGTTTGGATCTGAATATGGATCTTTTCAAATCACCAAGTTTTATCAGACTTGTCATTTTGGTGTAGCTCATCATATAAAGTATTTGAAGTTGTTTTTTTTATGTTTATGGATACACCATCAGCTACATCTGTGATTTTTTTAATAAGTCTTTTCGAAGGTCATAAATATTTTTTACGATTTTTTAAAAACACCAGCGGAGGCAAAGACACTTTCCGGTGTCCATGAGATAACTTTGAGTTTGTTTATCAAGTGACCGGCCGGCACCACCACCTGCATGCTTATTTGGTGGAGTACTTGATTCGCTCTCTCGCCAGATGAAAGCTAGTAGCTTGCTGCACGGCCAAGTAACACAAGTGGCAAACGACGTCATAGTACGATCAAGTAGTAGAAAGAAAGCGCGTGGGGGCATCGGTCGCCTCACGGTGCTAGCTCTTTGCAAATCGAAAGAATGCCGGCCACAGAAACTTTTGTGCTGCCCGGCGGAGCACGGCTCCCGTCCCATCCTAGCTTCTCGATCAACTGATTTGAACGAAACCGTGTCCATCCGGCCATCAAGTGCTGAACCTGCGACAAGCAATCGATCGACGGCATGTCTCGTTATTCCCATGTCACCTTGTACATCGTCGTCGTTGATCTTTAGCCAAGGACGTGACGCACCGGTCAGACCATTACGTAGTCCTCAGAATCACAGGAAAAAATGACTGTTCACACTATCTTTAACTAAGGACTAGTTACCTGGGTAGACAACTCATCTTTTCGAAATGGGGATTACTCCAGCCTCTACATGGAAGAGAGGCGTACGGTATGTTTTATTTCATTTATTCAACAAATGGGAGGTCATATTTAACACCTTTAGCGTCGGTTAGCGCGTTGACCCCTGAAGCGTCCTCCACAACATGTTTGCCATGGACGGCGCCATCGTCATAGAAGCCGCCGTGCCCGCACCATAGATGCCAACACGTGACCGCCCACGAGCACTGGCCTCAACCGCCTGCTCCCACCACCCGCGACCGGCGTCGCTTCCGCTCCGCCTCGCCGCCCCGCCCTGCTCGAGCCGCCACCATCGCAGGTCTGCCGCCGCCCCGAACTTCCCTCTAAACCTCCCCTTTTCTAGTGCCGGAGAGCTCCCCACCGCACTTGTACCCCCCTCGATGAGTCTCTTCGATCTTCACCTCCACATGCGCCACCGCGGCGAGCCGCACCGTCGCCGGGTACGGTGAGGACCATCCCTCGCATGGCCGACGATGTCGCGGCCAGCCGTGTCGTCCCCGTTGGCGGCGAGTGTTGCGTCTACAGTTGCCATCAGTGTATATAAACGGACCAGGACCAAATCAGTGAGATAGAGAGCGGAGGGGTACACGTTGTGATGCTAACCATCACAAAGGGACGTCAAACAGGAATCACCACAACTCATGGCCTCTCTTGCTATGCTTGTTTCATGGGAGATTTGATTGGAGAGAAATGCACGTGTCTTTCAAAACAAATCATCTACATCCACAATTCTCATCGAGAGGATTAGAAACGAGGCGGCAATGTGGTGTCTAGCCCTTATAGTAATGTAATGCCGCGAGAGTGAGTTTTTTTTGTTCAAACCGTGGGGGTTTTTGCCCATGGTTTTTGCGGTGTTGTAAGACTTTTAAAGACTCCTCTTATTAAATGAAAATGACAAATCTTTTGACTTGTTTGAAAAAAAACTCATGAACTCGTGTATATGCAGGCATGACAAGATGGACCTATTTCTGGAACACCAAGGGCCTGATTGGTTACCCGCAGCCACTCATGCAGGCTTTTTGCATCCCCAGGGCCATGTCCCCCTGAGTCTGCCCCGAGCGAGTTGAAACCAAACGCCGCGTTAAAGTGAGTGTGTGTAGAAAAGTAGGTGGGGGTTGGTAGACTGGCACGCAGGACGCGTGCACGGTGTTTGGTGTGGCTGCGTGGTGCATGCGCTGTGAGAGGGACATGCAAGATTCCCTGTATGCGCAGTTGCCCCGCGTTCCGCACCGATGCAAGATTCTCTGCATGCGTGGAAACGGTCGATTTGGGCGTTTCTTCAGGATCAGACCCAGAGGTGGTTTAATTATCATGGGGCGGAGAAATGGAGTCTCGTATTTAACCAAACAACGCGCATGTGAAAAGATTCCATTTTTTGCATCGTTCTATCTACTTCTACCAACTTCCATGCAGGCTTACCTATTTTTTTACATGAGCCAAACAGCCCCCAAACTGCTCAATTCCTGCAACGAGAAATTACTCATCATGCAGTGGCTGCTAGTCCTCGGAGAAAGACGCTGCGTGCATGATGAAATTTCGGGATCGATGTGGGGGCAGGGCTGAACTACGCGATGCAATCCCGCCTGCTTCAGCGCCGACAGCGAAGGAGCTAGCCACCGGAAACACGCAACGAACGTGATCCACACATATCTTGTTCGAGAACGAGAACTAGCCAGCCACACCATCGTCCGTATCATCATCATAATCATTCGTCGATCAGCAGCAAATTAATATTCCTTCCAAAAGCTTCGATCGGCGTTCGCCATTAATTGGTGGCCGTCACTGTTCACTGTTCACTGTTCACTGTCCACTGGTCATGAGATGAGATGAGATGAGATGAGATGAGATGCCCATCGAGCGAGCCACTAAAGAAGATCGATACGGATACACATACACTGCATGCTCGCCGCCGGGTTGAGCATTAAAGTATAGTGCAAGTTGGGACCGCGGCCAGCGGGGCCGTGCGTGCCGCCGAAGGAGAGGCAGTGCCCAAGATCGCCTGCCAAATCCGCCGGAAAAACAAATCCAAGACATCGCGACAGACAGTTGAAGCAGTGCCTTTTCCCCTTCGTCATTCGTACGGAGGATATGGATAGATGGTACGTACTGTTGTGTTGTGTTGCCGCAGCGCTGGCTTTCGGTCGAGCTCATCCGGACGCTTTGCTTGCACGATCACTTGTCGCTTCTTCGGCTGGTGCGTGCGCTCTTTTTCTTTTCCGGGCCTAGTATGTACGGACGCGTCTGGCTCTGCATCTGTCCACGAAGTGCAGTCAGAAATGCTAGCGCCAGAAACCGTGATTTTAGAAGATTGTGAATTCGTGATTCCGTTCCTGATAGCGTGACTCTGTTGTTTCCTTTCACACGGATCTGCACGGTGTTTGGACTTTGAACCGCTAGCTCCAATAAACAGGTTCAAATCTTTAGTAATTTCTACAACCTCCGTTCTTTCTGGAGTAAGTTAGTTTAGAGCCATGCATAGGCTTTGGCAAAACTGGATTTGCAACTTGCTAAATCCAGGTCCGAGGATTTTCAACGTACTACAGATCGTCAGTTTGCCAAACTCCTCTTTAACTATGGTCGCACAAATCACTACAGGAAACTGGCCGTTTGCCGTAGGCCTAGGACACACGGCAAAGGCAGCAATACTCACGGCAAATAGTTTGCCGTAGGTATGCTCACGGCAAACCCAGCCGGCAATATATACATAACTTAATGGACATGACAATAACTCGGTCGACTGACCTAGAAATACCTCCCGGTCGACATGGATATTCGTCTCATCTAAATCTTCTTCTCATCTTTTTTTGCTTGCACAAATATCGATGTTTAGATCACACTTAGATAAGATAACACTTCCAGGGAATTTTCAAAAATTTCAAAATCATCAGAAAGTTTTGTGAGGTTGGAAATATTTTTGATAATAAAATTCCAAACCATACTTAGAAATCATATTTTTTTTAGAAGAATTAAAGAGAAATAGTCATTCTCCAACGCACGAGGAGGGGCAAAACCTTATTTTTGCTAGTGCAACTTAATGGATACTATGGTTCAAGTTGTAGTAATCTTTAGTAATACTCTTGGGGGGCACGAACTGGATTTGGAATTTTTGAGGGTTTAATTGTAAAGTTTGACTCAGTACAAAAAATTCTCCCCCTGCGACAGTTATTTCTAGACGGAGGGAGTATAATATAAGACCTTTTAGCAAGTTAGTTTAGAGCCATAGGCTCTGGCAAAACTGAACCTTAGATGAATGTGCATGCGCTCGCACAGTTATCCATGTGAAAAGTATTACTCCAGGCGAAACTAGTAAGCTTATGTTGCTAATGCAGTGATGCGTCGGCAAAGTATAGTTTAGACTTTGAACTTAGACAATGGGACTGACTTGTACCCATGCCACGGTTGTAACAAAGCATTTTATAGTGACATACAAAAATAGAAGATAATAATTGAAATAACTTCTTGCAGGCACATGGATGAGTGATTAGCAGGCAGATGGAAAAGTACAGTAAGAAAATTTTCTGTGTATGTGTTTTTAGGAGTGAATGGAATAAATCCTAGACACAGCTTCACAGTTATTTTTTGTATTAATATATTACTAAAATATAACATTGATGAGTAATTTGCATGATCATATATCTAATGTTACGCTATGGTAGATAATATAGCGAAAGTTTATTATCAAGTTGACTAATCATGTAGTCCAGGTTAGAGAAATTTGACTACACGCTTGCATCATTTTTTTTAGAAATGTAGGTGCTAGTGGCTATATATACAAAAAAAAAAACACATTCGTTTTTAGATTATAGCTCTATTCCATGAACATGATGGTTAGAACTTTGAGTCTAATATCACTTATAGATTCATGGAAAACTCCGACATAAACCACCAACCGTAAGGTTACTCAAGCATTTGTTCTATCTACATAAAATGGTCTAATTAATATCACGAACAAACAACACATATGATCATTATTATAATAGTTTCAAAGTTAGCATAACAAGATGATGACCTGCTTGAATATGTAAAAATCAAAGATGGTTACAAATATTCCCCACGTATTTATCCAAGAGTTAGAGTGTAGAACGGTGGAACAAAGAGAAGGGCCATGGTATTTGTGATCAAGCAAAAGTAGATGGTAACGATAATAGTATTTATCGAAACACAAGATGTCCTAAAAAGAGTACCATTAGACTTCTCAAACTTTGACTAACAATATTAAAACCGATAAGCGCGGTAAGAAAAAAATTAATGTTTTCATGCAAATATATATCATAATTATGTTTTTTAATTATATAGGAACTTATTCGGAAAATTATGGTGGTTTGGCTATAATAATATCCCCATGTGTTTTTGAACAAAGGGAGTAAATGAGTGAAGTGAGGTATGATCAATCATGGAAATATAATCGAGCTAAAAAACAATTAAAAAGGTAAAACACCCCTCCATTAATGAGGTGGGCACATCCAGAGTTCTTCGTAACTGTAATGACACGGTATTCATTCATTGATCTTCTAGAACTTATTTTTAAGGATAATCGCTCATATATTAACAATTTTTTACGTAAACAATCTAATCATTCGATCTCATGAAACAAATCTATATACTATATTTAAGTACTGTAGCATGCTACAGTACTACAGTGCCGCGATCCCGGCCGTCCGTCGTCGATCCGACGGCCAGCAGAGGCATCGGTGATGCTTTTGCAAAAAAGCCCCTCCAAAAGCCGTAAATCGAACCCGCAGTCCACGAATTAACGCAGTGAAGGACCTAAATGCAATTCCACAAAAATACGAGGACTTTTTTTTGGAAAAACACCCGCACAATCCCCCCCTCTTCCTCTCTCCCGCGACGCGGAGGTCGCCGTCGCCGCCGACGCGCGCCCCCGCCGATTCGCCGCTCCCCGCTCGGATCGACGCTCACGGCGGGGTGCGCCGTCGCCGCCTCCCCCTCCTCGCCCACGGGCGCGTGCCGGAACGGCGCGAGCACGCCGGAATCACCCGCGCCGCGCTCGGCATCCGCCGCCGCGTCCGCACGCCGCCGGCGCCGCTCCGGCGACCAATACGCGGCGGCGCCGCCACCTGCGGGTAGCGCGCGTCGAGGCGCGTCCGACGCACGCCCGCGCGCCTCCCAGCCCGCGCTGGTTCGCCGTCGGCGTCCACAGCGCCGCCGCGGCCGATCCGGCAAGAACCGGCCACTGTGACGTCACCATGACGTCGCAGTGGGCCTGGGCTGGCCAGGCGGGCCGGCTGTTGGCTGGGCCGCTTCGGCCGTTTTTTTTCCTGTTTTCCTATTTTCCAAAACATTTCAAACTTCCCAAATACAGCTCCAAATAAATTCAAAACAGTTTCTAAAAAATAAAATAAAAATCGAAATAATCATTTGATATACTTTGGGACCTTCCCAAAATTATTTCAAATTTAGAAAAGTTTAAAGAATACATAATAAACGTTTATTTCACACCTCTATGTCTTTTTGCAATATATAGATTTCATAATTATCTTTTTAACTCAAATAAAATCCAGAAAAAGTAATACCCCCAATATCATTCAACATGATAATCCCAATAAAATAATTTAGTACAAATCGTTTGATTACATGAATATTTGGAGAAAATGCAAATTCATTTCCTCTAATTGTGTAATTGTGGCTTGCTTCTAAATTGAATTTTAAAAATATAAATACCTTCAAAAATAAAGTTTGGTTACATACATTTTCCAAAATAAATGCGACCCAATTTCACAAAATTGTAAGAAAAAAAAACAAAATAGTCACTACATTTCAATATTTCAGTAAAATGCAAATTCATTTGCTTCAATTGTACCTTTCTTCTAAATTGAATTTAACAAATATAACTAACTTCCCAGTTCTCCAATTTTGGCATTCAGACAACTTACTTTCCTTGGAATTGCACATTTCCAGAATTTAATTATTTACACCACAGTACTGAAAAAAAGTAACAAAAAAAAAGCATGCCTACAAGAAAAAGAACTACTTATGGCATATGATCTCCATTCAAATTTCAATATTTGAAGAAAAAAGAAATGCCTGCCTCGTATTCATGAAGGGCTAGATAATTTCCAAGAAAATAAAAAATCGTTAAAAAAAATAAAAAAACTGAGTATATCCACCGACAAAAAAATGTGCAATACAACAAAACAATCAGAAAATTGCACATTTCCGGAATTTAATTATTTACACTACAGTAATGAAAAAACATTATTTGCACTACTTATGGCATAATGAAAACATATTTCAGGATTTCAGTTCGCAAAGTTGTTTAATATTCAGTGATAATTTAGCTGCAAACTCTCTAACTATGGACATAAAATTTAAAACTGCTTCATTCACTAAATGTTTGCGAAAAATAAAATCCATTTCCTCTAATTATGGATTGAAATTAACGAAAACCCTTACAATGCAATTATATCCACCGACAAAAATATGTGTAATACAACGAAACAATCAGAAAATTACGTGCTAATTACTTATGCCATGCAACAAAAAAAATTCAGAACTTTTGAATTTTTTAAGATATTTGATGGCATAGCGTCGCAACTCAAATTCGAAAATTTAAACATTTCATGGCGTATCATCGCAACTATTTATGTCATATCATCGCAACTCAAATTTGAAAATTTAAAATTTTCAAATGCCGATCCAATTTCCCTAAACAATTCCTAATATCGACGCCTTCAAATCTACAAAACGAAAAATATAATTGGAAATTGCATCAGAATGGCCAACGATATAAAACATGATTTATATCTAAAAAACAACCATTTCATCGCATATCATCTGAAAAAAAACACCCTAACTTGAACAACTTCCAAAATCTAAACAACAATCATATTTAACCATTCCAGCTCAAAATATAAATTTGAACATCCCAAAAAATTATATGACTTTCAAACGTACTCATTTGGTTAACACCAAAAGAATTCAAAATTGAATTTATTCTAAAATGCACAGTTCCTAAAATCTATTTGACCACAGGCGTCACAAGCATCACAAAAAAAATACTAATAAATTATACCAAAATGAAAACAAATTTATACATCTCAATTTGGTAAAAAATTAGAAAAACTCTATTCACAATTCCTAAAATTACATGCAGTTCAACTAAAAAAATCTCTATCTACGGAATCCAAATTAATAAATGTGCATTTCCACTCATTTTGTACTTTAAGAAAAAACAAATGGCAAAAAAAAAATTCCTCTAAATATGAAATTCAGATGCAAATCCTCAAAATATATATTCATTTTACTATATGCTCATACAATGCACATCTTCTGAATACAAATCTAAATTAATTATTTATACCAACATACAAACCTAATCAAACATGCAAATTTACCAACTATTTGAAATTACCGTACCATTTCTAAAATTTACAAATTGATCAATATTTGGATGTAACTCAAATACATTTTCTGTAACTACATTTAAAAAATCATAGCAACATAGAAACATATTTAAATACTTCAATTTGCTAAATATTTGGATATTCTCTAGACTATATAACAAATAATTAGAAAAAATCAGCGCTAACTATGTATAGCAAAACACAAAACATATGTCAACATGCTGACAAAAAAATGCCAACTATTTACAGGAAAAAATGTTGGAATATTTTGAATTTTTTAAGATTTGAAAAAAAATGTACTCCCCATAATTATGTAGAGTCGAATTTAACAAATGCTCACACTACGTATTCGCTCTGATTATGGACTCTAATTGAAAATTTTAATTAAGCAAAAATTCCAACATATTTTGACATTTCCCAATTAGTCCAAATTTAAAGAAACAATTTAGTGAAATTTTTGATAAAATAGATGACAAATCTCGCCAAATTGGGATATTTTAAAATACAACGTCTGCAGCGTATGCTAAAAGGAAATTTTTTTCCCGAATATTCAAATGTTGTCACCATTTAGAAGTAATTCAAATGCATCTTCCATAATTAAAATTAAATACTCCTGCCGAAATACAAACATGTTCAACCATTTCACCCTACTAAATATTTGAACATTATAGAAAATTTATCAAAAATGCTCACAAAAAAAATGCTACCTATTCATAAAAAAAAACTGTTTGATCATTACAATTTAGCCAACATTTGGTTGAAAAAAATAAATATATTCCACAGAAAAATCACCAAAGGCGTGGCGTGACACCGCGCCGGGTGCGGCGTATGCTACAGGATATTCAAATGCATCTTCCCTAATTTAAATTCAATACTCCCGCCGAAATACAAACATGTTCAACCATTTCACCCTACTAAATATTTGAACTTTATAGAAAATTTATCAAAAATACTCACAAAAAATGCTACCTATTCATAAAAAAATGTTTGATCATTACAATTTAGCTAACATTTTGAGGATAAAAAATATATATTCTACAGGAAAAATCACCAAAGGCGTGGCGTGACGCCACGCCAAATTCAACTAGTATATGTTTATAATTGTACCGATGCATCATCTGGCAATTTCAGTACTGCATTCGCAAACCTTAAATCTTATTAGGCCACACCATATATATGTATATGTATGCATATGTGTACATCTAATATCATCAAATGTCGATATGTATTTTAGCTCAATGGTAATCACATACAAATTACTGTAGGCTATCTCGAGGAAAATTTTATTTATATGTATTCATGGAATAGTACATACAATTACTAATAGTGGTTTCATAAATGGCATGCTGATTAATTTATCGATATACTTTATTGCTTAGAAGTCAAAGATGTCTTCGATCGATGTTGTATCCTAATTAGCATAACGTGTGAGGGGGAAGGTTTGAGTGAGGTGAGTGATGTTTTGGTGTGAGTTGCGTGAGGTGAGCGGTGTTGTAGTGTGCATGCGTTGTCAGGTGAGAAATAAGAGGGGAACAGAAAACGATCCTGCCTCTGTTGCTCCCCGCGGGCGACAGGGCGGGCGACACAGCCCTAGCGCAGCCGCCCCTCCTCTTCTCCCCCTCCCAGCCGCCGCCGTCGGCGCAAGCCGCCAGGCAAAGCCCCGTGCGGTGCCGGCGGCGGCGGAGCTGCTCTTCCCCGCGCGCTTGGAGGGAAGACGCGGGGTTTCCTCGTCCGGCGGGGTGCACCCAGGTCGATGGCGGATCCGGCGGCGGCGCGCCTTCCCGGGCGGCGCTGCGACGAGTGGTGTGGTGACGAGTGCGCGGCTACTTGGCTGCGGGGCGGCGCGGTGGTTCGTGGTGGTGCCCGCCTGGCCCAGATCTGGGCCCTTCGGGCCCCATCTGGGTCTGGGCGGGCCGGGTCCGTGCGCATCTGAGCGGCCTCCGGCGGGCGGAAGGGCGGCCTGAGCGGAGGATGGCGGGGTTGGTGGCGCGCCTGTTGCAGCACGACGACCGGAGCTTCACGAGCCCGCCACGGGCTCGGCCGGGCCAGGCGGGCCTGGTTTGCTCCGGTGACTGTGTCCGGTCGGCTACTGACATTGGCGGTGGAGGCGGTTCCCTCCCGCGTGGCTGCTACCTTGCTGTTTCTTGATCCCGGTGTGTCCTTCTCGATTCCGCTGGTCTCGTTCCCATGGCCACGGTGAGACAGCGTTGATGGTTGCAAAACCGTGGTGGCGCGTGTTGGTGGGCGGTGAGCTTTGGGGGAGCACGATGGTGCATCTAGGGCGGGTTTTTGGGGGTCGGGAGAAATCCTTGTCGGTTTTGGCCGACACCGACGCGGTGATGCCCGCGGGCGCCGCCGTCCTTCCTGAAGGGCGCCGGGTGTACCCCTTCTCCTTGCCCCTTCGTGTACCGGGGGAAACCCTAGGACTCGTCCGGGCAGCAGCGTCGTTGTCGTCACACCCCTTCTTGAAGGTGTTGCTTGGTACACGGTGCATCGAGTGCTAAGAGCGTGGTGGGAATTCTCCGGAGGGCGCAGCGGTTGCGGATCATCTTCGTTTTTTGTCGAACCGACGCTGTTGGCATTAGTTTCTCTTTTCTTTCTTCTTGTGTTTCTTTTGGGCTTGCGTGTGGTTGCTATATTAATATAGCGGGGCGAAAGCCTGTTTTGAGAGGTGAGAAATAAGAGAGTGTGTGTCTATTGATTAAAAAATCACAACGATTTGTTCCTATATGTATAACATAAACAAGCTGGGTGGCACTGCGTCATGTATCCAGATTAGAGTGACTGAAAAGTGCCTCAATTATATTGCAAAATGCGTACAAATTTATTTAGAAAGATACGAAAGTGTTACAATAAGAAAACAAGAGAGCGGTACGTAGTTCATCCTCCAGCGCGTCAGCGAAATCTCGAGGTTACTCGCGAGCGAGCGCGTGGGGCATCGGTCGCCTCACGGTGAGTAGTAGACGACTACTACGGAGTAGTACGTGCTAGCTACTTGCCCGGCGGAGCACGGCTCCCGTTCCATCCTAGCTTCTCGATAAACTGATTTGCAAAACCGCGTTGATCTCCGGCCATATGTACTGAACCGGCAACAGGCGAAGGCATGTCACGGTGTCGTCTTGACGTCTTGGATCTTTAGCCAAGGACGTCATCGGGATCAACCGGAACAAATATGTCTGTTCACACTATCTAGTCTACCCTTCCTAGATAACTCGATCATGGCCTTATGTACTCATCATGCAGTGGTTGCTCTCGGAGAAAGACGCCATCGAGACTCTGCATTGCTCGCGGCCGGGTTGACACCGCCAGACGCCAGTGGAGGTGCCCCGTGGCGTGCTCGACAGGATATGCCAAGCATAGTGCAATTTGGGACCGACCAGCCGGCCGGCCGGCCGGGTCGATCCCCCAAGATCGGCGAATCGCCTGCCCAATCCCCCGGAAAAGGAAAGCGATGAGTGATCGTCCGCCTGCGCGTGCCTTTTCCCCGTCGTCGTCCTACGGATGGATTAATTGCAGCAGTACTGGCTTTTGGTCGAGCTGGGGACGCTCACCGGCCTGTCATGCATGGACATGGAAGCTTCTTCGGCTGGTACCACGTGCGCTTCTTTCTTTTCCGGGCCGAATGAGCGCCTCCGCTTCTATGCAAGCAGTGCGGTCAGAAATGCTTGCGCTTATGTTTTTCTACGACAAAGGAGATCGTCTGATTGCTAGCGTGACTCTGTTTTCCCTTCGCGGTTCTTGCTCTGTTTTACTGCCTTTTTCCTTTTGTGCCGCAAGCAGACGCCTCACACACCACCATACCAACAATCACAACGATTTGTGCCTATATATCACAAACAAGCTGTGTTGTACGGTTAGGCATTTTTTGTGATTTGTTTTACTGCCTTTTTCTTTTTGATATATAGGTATTTGCACCGTTAGGCATTTTTCAATTTATTACAAGGCAAGGAAAAAGTGTTGTAATAAGCTGCGTGTGGAAAGCTCTTTTGGGGCACTTTTGAACATTGCCTTACTTGTAATATTGAGGCAATTTTTCGTGAAGGTACTAATTGACTCATTAATTTACACGGATGACTCATTAGTAGAATTTAGGTCATTATTATTTTGGTTATCCAATGCGAAATACAAACTAAAGTTTCAGTGGCTCCAGAAGGGCCTGATCAAATATTTGTGAAGTCATAACTGTACGACCCTTTAAATTTGCATCCTCATATATAACGTTATATATGCATGGTCTGTTAACAGACCATGCATATTGTGTTTAAAACAAATTATGACCAATCATGAAAATATAATCGAGCTAGAAAGCCAAACAACAGGCAAAACACCCCTCCGTTGATCTAGTGGACCTTACAACATTGATCTAGTGGACCTTGCAATCCGGATATGTTCGTGACTGTAACGACACAACCCTTTGATCTCACGAATCTAATATACGTTTATAACTGTATCGATGCATCATATGGAAATTTCGGCATTGCACTCTCAAAACATAATTCTTACTAATATATGTAATATAATATCATAAAATGTCGACATGCATTTTAACTTAGCGGACTGATAATCGCACACAAACTATAGACTAGCTCAATGACTAATAGCACATACAATTACTAATAGTGATTTCATAAATGGCATGATAATTAATTTCTTGAAATATTCTATCACATATAAGTTAAAGATGTCTTTGAACCATGTTGTATTAAATTAGCATAACATATGTGGTGGACTAAGAATATGTTACTTGTAGTAACAACATTGAAATATCTATGAGACCAAAATTTATTTTTCAAAGACATTCAACATACGTGATGCCATCCCATTTTTGCGAGGACTGCTATACTAGTTTATGTAACAATTCAAATCATTATTCCAATTCATTTTCAAAATCCTAGCGATAACAACATATTTTTTTTAATGGAATCGAGGGGGGCGTATGCCCCCCCCCCCCCACACACATTGTAGATACTTTGCAATAAATTGTACCATATCTGAATTCATAAAATAAAAGAAAAAAAATCAATTAACTTAAACATATTCGTCCACGTCCTCCCGGGTGCAGCCACGGAGATCTTTCCTCGCCTCCTCATCCGGGCTTATGTGTAATTAATTTTCTACCCTTCCCTCTCTGTCTCGGTTACTCACAATTGTTCAATTATAATTTCTTTATCGAAATAATTGTTCTATCTTTATAGAGAGATATATCTAGTGAAACTATGCTTCCTATCAATTTTTTTACATTGTTTACAATGTCGATTACTTGGTTTCGACCATCGCTTACTCATTGGTCCATTTTTATTTGTTTGCCTTAATTCCACATCTCTCACACTATACATTTAATCCTTGTGTTTAACGAGACGGGAAGCTTGACAATCTTCCTGAACCTTGGGGAAAGTTTGTTTTCTGTTTTTTGTGCATGTAGTATTGTTAATTTGTTGAAGACTAATATTCTTACTGATTCGATAAACATTGTTTCTCACATCGTGTGAAATACTTGCCACGTACAGTAGTGCACCATTATCTTCCACTTGGGGGATTTCCGGATTTACAACATCCTTCATGACGTTGTTGCCAGGGAATATCAAGCTTCGGCATAGGAACCTACACACTCTCATTTTACTCTCTTGCTATCATTCTTACCTTTTTTGATAAAGAGTGTATATTAATATCGCGGAGATACAAATTACACCCAGCCTCTGCAACAACGCAATAACCAAAGTTACTACGGATGCACACAGCCGAAAGACAATAAGAAGAAGAAATAAAAAAGAAAAGTCCCGCTACATAGTTACAATCATTCAAGCAGCCGCACAACCACCACCAAAACAACACCTGATGCCCAATTCTTCAAAAGCAACGCCTTCAAGAAGAACAGTGCCAGGCCCAACCAATTAAGGCCAGACCTTGGGTTTTCACCCTGAAGATAGTCCTCGCACTCAAAACAATGTCTACAGGCACAACCAATTAAGGCCAGACCTTGGATTTTCACCCTGAAAGGTAAGACTTTGGACTTCACGTATGTTGTCGCCCCCACTTACATGCCGCTGCTCCAAGTCATGAAACACCAAGACAATTCCTCATTGCGAGAAAGATTTGAACCACCATTGCTAGCCTCAGATCTCGACTGACATGACCTTATCCGCCAGCACCATGGAACGAGAACATGTCCCATGATATTAACAGCCAGCAGATCTTCGAAGCGCTCCCTCTGAAACCAAACGGCCAGAGTAAAACATGGGTGCACACGACCGAATCCCACCCGATCCAGCAATCTCCAGGCATGAATCGCCCAGTGGAGTTCGCCGGCGGAGCCTTCCGGAACACGTCACTTCAGCCAAATCAACGAGAGCACACATCCAGTAGATCATCGTCTTCGCGCGGGAGAAACCCTAGGACCGCCACCATTATTTGAGCACACCGGCAGGCCCCCACGCCGCCGGACGGAGCAGCAAAGAAAACGCCGCCCCGGCTAAGACCTCCAGCGGGATGGCATCGGAGCAGACAGCCGCACCATGCCCAACTGTAGAAAATCCACAGTACAAGCCCGGATTGGATCAGTCCAGATCGAAGCCCAGATTGGACCCAACTGCCACACCGTGACCGCAGCCGCCGGCGGCACGCCGCCGTCTCCTCGCCGCCTTCCCGCACAGAGGCCCTCAGGCCACGGCCGCCATGGCTGCGCCGCACTGCCCCCGCAACCTTCGCCCCACCTCTCCCATGGTGCGCCGCCGCGGAGCGCCTCTTCTGCCCACCGTCCGCGACGGGATGGGCGCCGCCACTGCCGCCGGGAGGGCAGCAGCAGCGGCCTGAGCGAGGAAGATCGATGGAGGGTTAGGGTTCGACGGGTGGCGGCGCCCCCGGAGCCGCTCGGGAGGGAGCGACTCGGGAGGTAGTCTGTTTCACGTTGTTCTGGCATCACCATCATTCTTACCTAGTTCCGTTTTTAACTTGCTTTCATTTGCTTGTTTGATTGCTTAAATTTTGAAAACAATATATTTTTTTTATATGGAGAAAGTCCGAAAAGAATCTAAGCGACTATATCCACTAGCAGTTGTCGATTATTGTGTATGTGCTTGAGTGAAGCTGGTAGGATTTGTCAATGTCATTTCCTAGAAATATCACGGTGGAACCTTGCAACTCTATGTCAATCGTTCTTGGTAACCGCCCAAGGGCCGCACACTCATGTAGTGGCTGTGCCGCTAATTGTGCACGTTTTCAAAAGTGCAGTGGATAAAATTATCGGTACTAATAAGATGATATTTACAAGGTGCCGTCCAAACTGGATGGACTCGATCTTCGCGCGCGCGCTTCCTCCGGTGCTCACAGTCGCGATGCATGCGTGCGCAGGTCGGCCGTGCCCGTCCGATCACGACTTGATTTTAGCGCTGGCGCATGGGGCGAAGGAGTAGCGCTGCTGGTGGCCGGCGTGCACGCGGTGCGACGAGGACGACGAGTGCGCCGCCGTCGTGTCCCGCTCGGCGAGCGCGCGCAGGTGGAGGAACTCGTCGACGGAGCACGGCAGCCGCAGCGGGCCGGCGGAGTCGTAGCCGTACACGTCCCGCGCGGCCTCCAGAAGCCGCCGGAAGAGCGGGTGGTAGAGGTAGGCGATGGGGATGACGAAGCGGCGCTGGTCCTCGTCGCCGACCCGCACCGCCAGCCACCCCTTCTTCTCCCGCTGCTGCTGATGGCCCTGCATGCTGGCCGGCCGCCAAGCCAACGACGTCGACGACGGCGACGTTCCTACCTCGCCGGCGGTCCAGCTGCAGCTGAGCTCTCGCCGCCGTTGCTGCTGGTGCGAGGTTTCTTAGTTGTAGGTAGATTGGCTAGCTAGAGCAAGAACCAATATAGAGAGGTGTGTGTGTGTGGTGCGTGGCAGTCGCGGTGGTTATTAATTATAGGACTTGGGAAGTTCGGAGCCGCCATTGCGCCGGGCACTCGTGCGCGTACGTACGTTCACCGGCGATCGATCGTGGCGTGTGCGTCAGGCCTGAGTTGCGGTGAGGAGGATAGCTTCCGGTGGGGCCGTGCAAGTGGCCTCGGTCGTACGTGCGTTGTCCTTTGGTTGTGGCGCCCGTGCCCCACGCCGGCGGAGTGGCCGTGGCAATGGCGACTTGTTTTTTGAGCTGAGTGGGGGGATTGGCATGTTGCTGTTTGTAAGTGATGGCTCAGGCTCCCCCACGAGACAAGTTGACGGGGACAATTAATTGGTCGATCTCAAGATTGCTCAGCACCTGATTGTTACATTGTTGAGTACTTAATCCTCTTCTGTGTACAGTACGTATATGCCTGCTCTATTGTTTTCTATTCTTCTGCGGGGACGCTTATTCTAGCTCTTTCGGTACCTCGTTCATCAGGGGTGTGTTCGGTTTTGGAACCGGGTGGAATGGAATGCAACGGTGACGGTTCCATTCCATTCCGGTGTTCGGTTGAAAAAATTGAGGTGGAGTGGAATGTCTCTAATGTAATTTCATAAGAAATACAATCAACATATAATCCGTTATTAAAACAATTTTTAGCACTAATATTAGCAATTAAATTTTTAGCTGGACCTGGCTTGGAGGAGGGCGGCCGCGGCGCCGCTGGACCTGGCGGCCGGAGGAGGAGTGGCGCCAGGAAGGAGGCGACGCGCGCGGGCGAGCTTGAGGAGGCGAGGACGATGCGCGACGTAGCGCAGCAAGGGAGGAGCGCGGGAGGAGGGCGGCGACGAGCTGGAGGAGAAGGGAAGCGTGGGGCGGCGGGAGACAGCGGCGGAGCAGGGCGGCGGCCGACGGGAGGCGCAGGTGCTCGGATGCTAGGAGGAGAGGAGGGGCGGGAGGAGAGGTGCGCGGGAGAGGAGAGCGTGGGAGAGAGGCTGGCGGAGGCGGCCGGCGTGGTCGACGACGGGAAGTCGGGGAGAGAGGCCGGCGGGCACGGGGGAGGCAGAGCAGCGGCTCGGCCAGGTGCGGCGCAGGGAGGCGCAGGGGAGAGGAGGAGCTGGGACGTCGGGAGGAGGACGATGGGGAGCGGCCGGCGGTGGAGGAAGAGAGCCGACCGGGGTGAGCTGGGACGCGCGGCGGCGCTACGGTGGATGGGGAGGTCGGGGATGCGTGCGGGGTGGAGGAGAGGTTAGCGAGGGAGAGAGGGATTAGCCAGAGAGAGCAGCCCGTTCCACTCGGTCCGGCCGATTTGGCCGGACGAGTGTATTCCGGATCTAGCGAGAATATTCTGTTTCTCAGAACCACCTCATTCCATTCTACTTTCCAACCGAACGCAAGAATGGGTTCTGGGTGTGGAACGGTTCCATTCCGTTCCACTCCATCCCAGAACCGAACACACCCCAAATGTTGTTGTAGGAGGATAAAGAGGGTTTGGTGGAATCGTTGTTTTATTGCTTGAGCCTGATGGGCATATATATAGGAGTACAATAATCTACTTGGAGAACAAAGCAAGGTAGAATAGAATCCTACTCTAGCTCATATTTTGTAAATAACCATGATACTCAACATCTCCCCGCAGTCAAAACGTAGAGACGCAGACAGTGAGACTGGAGAAGAATCCGAAGGCGGAGCCCACGGACATCCCCACCACAGTCGTAGCGGTCGACGCATCGCGAAAGTTGTGGCTGGAGTGGAAGCCGATGAGGTTCCCAAGCAGGCGGTTGCCCTTTGTGTCGATGTCGAAGGAGCCGAGAGTGCAGGGTGGTGAAGCCGTAGTCGAGGTAGCCGTGCAAGGAGTGCCGTGGTCGATGTCGAGTCGGAGTAGCCGGTGTCGAGGAAGTCGTCGACGAGCTGCGGGCGCAAGGCGCCATGTAGTCATGTGTCGTGGACGAAGCGTCGTACCAAGCCCGAGGACACGTGTAACATACCAAGGTTTTTAATTTTTTGAAAATTCAGAAAGATCAAAAACTTTTTGAAAATTATATTTAATTTTGTTTTGAAAATTTCAAAACAAGCATGACATGCATCTTTTCTTTGCATTTTTGCATTTTGCATCCTGGTTTGCTTGTATTCGAGAAAAGAATCAAATTTATTTTATAAGCAAGGGAAATAACAAATATTACCTTTTTATGCCCAAGGGCATTATGGTAAATAAATTTGTGTAAAAATGTTCCCAATTGGTATACTTTGATAAAAGGTATTTTTACAAATTTTTACAAGGTGGTTTGAATCTTTTTGGATGTGTTTTGCAAAAGTTACAAATGATTTCAGAAAAAAGGAAAAGGTTCAAAAAAAGAGAGAAAAGGGCTGCCTGTCCTGAGCGGAACCAGCCGCGGCCCATCTCCCTCTCGCGCGCGCGCAACCTAGCGCCAGCCCAGCAAGCAGCCGCGCCTCCCTTCCTTTTTCTTTTTCTCTTCCCTCACTAACAGGTGGGACCGCCCTGTCAGGAACGATGACCACGTCCGCGGAAACGTCTTCTTCCCCAAATCACGCACTCGTTAAACACCTGAATCAATCCCCTTCAATTCTCGCGTTTAAGGCCGTAATCGATGCCCTCGACCACCCCTTCTTAAGCCCCGGCCTCCCCTCTCTCTTTTGCCCCAAGAACCAAAGCCCGAGAGCCCCCAGGCTGCTCGGAAACATCCCCAGAGATCCGCTATTGCCGCCGACGAGTTTCTCCATTTCCGGCGAGCCCCATCGACCCCGAGCTCCATCTTTGCATCCTTTCGCTTTATTTCTATCTTGCGCATCTTCCTGACACGGTCCCATATTTTATTTCGCCCCAGATCGAGCCGTACGTCCATGACCGACACTGCCCATCGCCAACCGCAGCTCTGACGAGGAATTGAAGGAGCACCGGAGCACCCCGACGTCGCCAACCTCGCCACCGAGCTCGCCTCGATCTCCTCCATCTAGTGGTAAGGCCAGTTCGTCCTCGGTCCCTCTAGACACGCCGGAACACGGCATGCCGTGCGTGTCGCCGCCGCGGTTAGGTCACCGGCTAGGTTTCCGGCCGGTGCGCGCCGCCCCGTTTAGGTCGATCTGTTTAGGGCTGTTAGATCTAGATCCGGCGGCCGATTTTTATTTCTTTCACCGAATCGGTACCGCCGAATCACAGGCGGCCACGTCATCGCCCCGTTAGTGCCAGTCAGCAGAATGTAGCCAATCGGAGATCGCCAGGTGGAGGAGAATTTTTTGGATTTTCCCGAATTAGGTTTAATCTGTCTGTTTTGCAGAAAAGCCCCTGCATCTTAGAATTATCATATCTTTTTATCTATTTGGCCAAATTTAAATATTTTAGTTTTCTATTTTTTCAAGTTCATAATTATTCAAATTTCAAACGTGAAGTTTGAGTAATTTTGACATAACTTTAGTTAAAAATAGCTTTTTAAGTGAATCCAATTGGTATAGCTTAGTTTTGAAGCCCTCTATCCAGAGAGACCAATCCCATATTTTTTGTAGTTATTTTGTTAATAGTAGTATTTAATTTGTGTTTATTTCCTTTTTGGGGACTGTTTTGGTGTTGTTATTATATTAAAAATTGTTTTAAATGCATTTTGAGTTCATGCATGTTTCTAAAAACTAGAAAACAATAGTTAGTATTTTACTTGTGATTTTAGATGCATTTCAAGCATAGCATATTTTGTTGTATTGTTATTATTGTTTTACGTGTTTATGTGTGGTTTAAATTATTTTGTTTAGATTATTCGGAGAGTCCGGAGAACGTTTGCGATTGTTGCACCTGTAACTCCTGCCAAGGCAAGTGATGCTCTATGCATAAATTTCCTAAGTATTTTGATATGCATTGTAGTTTACTTTTTCTAAGTAGAATTGCATGTCGGGTTTTATTACAATGATATGCTAGACCTGTTTAGTATTACTCCAAATATTCCTAAGTGTCTAGCACCTATTTGTTAACTTAGTAGATATTAACATTGCTATGCTGAAAAATTGTTTTATAAAAGTTGGTAATGAAAATTCTACTAAGTTAACGAACCACCTGGGTGGATGTGGTATGTGGATGGAGGTTTATAGTTGAGTGGCTACTCGGGGCCATTTCTATGGTGGTTTTCACCCGAGATGCTCACTTGTGGACGGCCACCCAGGGAGAAAGAGATTGAAGTTGATCCAAGTGAAGATTACTTTTTGTGCAGCCACTAGTCATATGGGCTCTGGCTTGACTTAGTAAGTTGCGTGGAACCAGCCCGGCTTGACAAGCAGATGTAGTGGATGTAGGTGGGAATGGGTCAAGACGACAGTGGTCGGGGAAATGCTTCTGAAGGGTGTCGTCTCAATCTTCTCCATTCCTTTTCACTTCAAAAAGGGTCAAGGTCAGAATGGGCTGATTGAGTCAAGTGGTGAAAGTGCACAACCTCTGCAGAGTGTCAAACTAAGTACTTGGCCATGTCCCCGGTTACGGACAATTTTGAGTATCAGAGCAAGGACGTCAACAAGAGATCTCATCATTCCAACTTCTTAAGTAAAAAATTGTTGAACTTGTGTGTGGAGAATTTTTTCCGGATATGTTCCATGGAATGATCTCATAACCTTTGAAAAGAAAAGTGTTGGAAAAGATAGGATAAAGTTGGATTTACGCAAAAACAGCCTTGAACTACACCAGCCATATATGCATATAGTTAATATAAGTTTTTGCCTTATGAGTCCACAAGTATCACTTGCCAGATCCATATAAATGGTTCTGACCAATTTTTGGCTGCAACGCTTTTACTATTGCAGGTTGTCTCGACGAAGAGTAAGGAACGGGTTTCGAGTCGGCAACCAACATGTTTTCGCATGTGGCTACATGAAGATTGGGACTCCATGCAATAATATTTAGTCTTCCGCTGTTATTTCTTTTTATGCTAGCTTCGAGCTACGCAAAAATGTAATGGATTATTTTAACTCTGAATTCAGACGTGTAATAAATTGATACAATGTTGTGATATTTCATCGTAAACTATGTGTGCAAATGAATCGATCCAGAGGTTTGCACTATACACAGGGACTTGCCTATTTTTAAGTGCAGGTCCGCTACAACACGTCATGGACGAAGACACGCATCGGTGTTGCCGGCACCGGGCATGCGTTGGGGCGGTGAGAGGATGCGGCGCGGCTCAGCTGGTCACAGCGGCGCGTCGGAAGAAGCGACGTGACTCGGTGAGCTGCAGCGGCGCGTTGATGGTAAGTTAGTTGATGTTGACGAGGCGCCACACCAGGCTTGCCAGACCCGGGGACACATCGTAGACGAAGGCACACGTCGGTGTTGCCAGCATCGGGCATGCGGAGACGGGAAACCAGTACGAGCTAGACGCGCCATGTCGAAGGGGCCAGCAGAGGAGGACTCGACGACGGTTGCGGCGTCAATTAGCATGGGGTAGAAGATACTGATGTCGTCCGTGGTTGTCGGAGTAGATGAAGTGGTTGAGGAAGATGACGGTGACGCTGGCGAGTAGCTGGTGCTGGACGAAGACGAACGGTCGGCGATAGAGGCAGCCCGTGGTGGGAGGTGGCGGTGAGAGGATGCGGTGCGGCTCAGCTAGTCACAGCGGCGCGTCGCAAGAAGCGACGTGACTCGGTGAGCTGCAACGGCGCGTTGATGGTAAGTTAGTTGATGTTGACGAGGTGCCGCACCAGGCTTGCCAGACCCGGGGACACATCGTAGACGAAGGCACACGTCGGTGTTGCCAGCACCGGGCATGCGGAGACGGGGAACCAGTACAAGCTGGACGCGCCATGTCGAATGGGCCATCAGAGGAGGACTCGACGATGGTTGCGGCGCCAATTAGCATGGGGTAGAAGGTACTGATGTCGTCCACGGTTGTCAGAGTAGATGAAGTGGTTGAGGAAGATGACGGTGATGCTGGCGAGTAGCTGGTGCTGGACGAAGACAAACGGTCGACGACAAAGGCAACCCGTGGTGGGAGGAGGCCACATCGGTCACCGGTAGTAGTGCGGCGATAATGCTCGAAGTAAGCGAAGAAGAACCCGACAACATGACGAAGACCAAGCGCGGACGGTGGCGTTCCCGCGCCTAGGGGGCGGTGATACGTGTCAAACATATCTATAATTTTTGAGTGATCCATGCTAATTTTGTGATGTTGTCACATGTTTATATTATCATATCACATCATTTTTGTGCATTTTGTTGGACTAACCTATTGACAAGATGCCCAGTGCCAGTTCCCTGTTTTTGCTGTTTTTGTGTTTTAGAAATTTACTTCTGGAAATATTCTCAGAATTGGACCAAAATTTACGGAGATTATTTTTACGCCAAGACGAAGACGGAGACCAAAGGGAGACCTGGGGGGCCACTCAGGGGCCACAGGCGGGTGCCTGCCGTGACCCTGGACCCGCAGGTGGGGCCGCCCTTGCCCCTGGGCACCCTCTCGGTCGCCTCCGACGGCTATAAAATCATCCCCGACGCAAAAACTCTAACCCCCGGAGGATTTTCCCAAATACGATACAGAGCTCCGCCGCCATCGCCGACAAGTTTTGGGGGTCGGATTGCCTGTTCCGGCATCCTGCCGGGACGGGGATTGGCCCCCGGAGCCATCTTCACCGCCACCGATGCCTCCGGGATGAGTTGTGAGTAGTTCCCCCATGGACTACGGGTTTGTAGCATTAGCTAGATGGTACTTTCT
Organism: Puccinellia tenuiflora; assembly: GCA_012064385.1. Lineage (NCBI taxonomy): Eukaryota > Viridiplantae > Streptophyta > Magnoliopsida > Poales > Poaceae > Puccinellia > Puccinellia tenuiflora. The sequence continues at coordinate 262,515 of QRDG01000329.1, read as the reverse complement.
CCCCCTTTGTTGTTCAATACCATGTTCTCGTGAGCTGCCCTACATGATCGAGATCAATCCGATGTAATATGCATTGTGTTTGTTGGGATCCGATAGATTGGCACGTTATGATCAGATTATTTATGTTTATGAATTGTTGTTGCTGCAATGTTGTTATGCTTAATGCTTGTCACTAGTGCACGAGTGGCATGATCTTAGATTTGGGCGCGTTATGTTTGCATGAATATAATTGATGCTTAGATCGTATCTACAAGTTGTATGCACCTGTTATTAGTCCGGAACCGGAGACCTCGAGTGACAGAAATGGGGACATCGATGGGAATGGTTAGTAACTTGAGGATTACCTGTGTTCATTGTGTGTTAATGCTTTGCTCCGGTGTTCTATTAAAAGGAACATCTTAATTGCCATTTGTTACTTAATTGGCCCGGCTGAAACCGGATGGCGGGCCAAAAGATGTTGTGTGAATTCTCATTACGAGTAGTTACAACTATATGTGGAATATATGCCTACGTATGATTGATAAACTGAATGCTTTGTCATAATCAATTAATTAGTGCAATTCTGTCAATTGCCCAACTGTAATTTGTTCACCCAATGCATGATTATTTGCTTAGGAGAGCCGCCACTAGTGAAACTATGAACCCCAGTCCATATTTCTCCATCATTGCTTTCGTGTTACGGTTACTATTGTTCTCCAATCACTGTTACTTTCACCTCTCTTGTGTTACTTGTGCTTCTCCAGGTGTGGCTGAATTGACAACTCAGCTACGAAGACCTCTAAGTATTCTTTGGCTCCCCTTGAGTCGAATCAATAAATTGGGTTATACTACCCATGAAGACTGTTGCGATCCCCTACACTTGTGGGTTATCCGGCGGCGCGGCGCATACCACGTAGAAGTCGATGCGCGAGGACGCCAGAGTGGACCATGTGCCACGGCGTTACGGCCCCAAGGGGCGACGCAGCGGCGGCGCGCATGTCGGGGACGACGGCGGGGAAGACCTCGGGTAGGCGGCGTGGACCGCGTGCCGCGGTGCTACGACCCGAAGAGGCTACGTGGCGGTGGCGCGTGTGCCGGGCAGCCACGGGTACGGCCTCGGGGCGGCTTGGACCACGTGCCGCGACGCTAAGGCCCGAAGGGGTGACGTAGCGGCAGCATGTACGTCGAGGTAGCCGCCCGGAGAACCACGGGGAGGCGGCACTGCGGTCTGAAGGGGCGACACAGTGGCAACCCATTGCTCGATCGGTGGATAGGCGCTGTAATATCCCGGGGTTTTCCCCAAATTAGAATTTGTTTGTTTTTGTTTTTTGCATTATCATGTCATCAGCATCATGCGCATCGCATATTTTGGCAACAAAAACTATTTTTATTAAACCCTATTTTATTTTGCTAAAATTGCTGGAAAAGTTTTATCGAGACAGTCGTCTCCGTTTTCGAAAATTAAATTGCCAAATTAATTTGGAAAAGAAAAATAATTTTAACCTCCAAACCCTAGGGTTTCCCCCTGTCAGTTTTCCTCCTACCGATCCCCTCCATTGCCGGCGTCCTCCTGCTGACCCCGTGCCCCCCCGGCCGCCGCCCTTCTCTCTCCCTCTCCCTCTCACCTTCCTCCTCCCCCTCTCCCCATTGGCATCTCTCTCCATCCCGCCGCTCCGCCTCCTCCCCGTCCCCGTCTCCTCCCGCGTCGACCGCCGCCGCACGCGCCGCCTCCTGCCCGAGCCCGTGCGACTCCACCTCTCTCCCCTACACCGCCCTGAGCCGCTCCTTCTACCGGCCTCGCCGTCTTCTTCTCCGCCGCGCCCCGCCTCCGTCCTCCTCGTCCCCGCCCAAGCTCGCCCCGCCCTCCACGTCCTCGACCCTCTCCTTCCTGTCATCGGCCTCCCGCTCGCGGCCGAGCCTCGCCCACCTCTCTCTCCTCCTCTCCTCACCCGCCCCTGAGCCGGCCGCCCGCTGCTCCCCTACCCCACCGCGGCCACCTCCTCTCCCGGCCGCGTCCCGCTCCATCCCGACGCTCCTCCGGCCGTCCTCCGCCTCCCGCACTCGACCTCCCTCCGCTCCTGCTGCTCCTCGTTGGTCACCATCCGTCCCCGACGACGACCTCTAGAAGGGCCACCTGCTGCCCGTGCATCCCATGTCTGTTGCCGTCTCTGTACCAATCCCCGTGTTGTGTCTGTGTTGCTGCAGACTGTCCCCTTCCTCTCTCCATGGCATGCTCCGTGATCCCGTGTTCCCCGATGGCTCCGTCTCCGACCCCGGTGTTTCCCGATCCCCGTTTCCCGTCATGAAGACCCGTGTGCACGCCTCCGTGTCGTGAACCCGGACGCCCCCGTCGTGAAGCCCGAACCCAAAGCCAAGTTCGCCATCTCCGATGCCATGCGCCGGAACCCGCCAAGTTCTTCGCCTGTTTTGTGTTGGCCGCCTTCGTGCGCGCCGTGAAGACCGAGTACCCCGACGTCGTGAACCCCGACAACCCCGAAGCCCGGAGCGCCAAGGTCCGCCATGACGACGACCCGAGTACGACTACCTCCCCGACGTCGACTACCTCGACTACTTCGACTCCGGACAAATGACTACTTCGACTACTTCGACTACATCGACTACTTCGTCTCTGAATCCGAAGTTTCCCCGAACCGATGTGTGACCCCAACCCTAAACCCTATGCCATATATGTGCGTATCTTATAAAATCATGCATCATTAATTAACATCAAACCTTTATCCATTTAGTCGAATTAAATCAACTACTTTAATTATGGGGTTTTGTCCGGTGCATCTATATTGTGTACCGATCCCATTTAAAATGATTTGCCATGTTCTAGGAAATAAAATTGGATCACATTTAAATTGTCATGCATCATGTCGTCAACATGCCGCTTCTTTTGCCGTAGCAGTAAAATGCATCTTTCCGTTGTCTAGTGTTTGTTGCTTATTCGGGAATAGGACGATGAGTTGATGTGAGTAACGACAGGTTCTGCTACCTCTACCGAATTGCAGGCAAGTGATACTCCCTTGCTATTTTTGCTTGTTTTCTGTCTCTCACTCGTCCTATCTTTTGTTCCTTGCTAGCCTTATGTCATGATGCTTGCGTCTCGATCCTATATGCATGTTTACCTTGCAGCCATGATATAGCCACACCCCCACATCCTATTAACCTGTTGTTTGTTTACCTTGTTGGCCTTGCGAGTCCTAGTGCATGCTTAGGTGCTTTGCTTGAGTCATGTTATCTCTTTATCTAGTCTTTTCGATAACATGATAGCTAGGCTCAACTAAAATGGTAATCTTTATTTTCTGTTGTGATGGGAATAACTTAATAAAAATAAGGCACCGGCGAAAGGCCAATCGTGGCATTTTGTTCTGCTAGTTTCGCCTAGGACCCGAGTTCTTTTCCGCTGATCCAAGACTGAGCGCACTAACCACATGTGGGAGTTCTATGGGCCTCCCCGCAATCTATTACCGGATCCTCAAACCTGTCCAGGAGCCACAACTTAGTTTGGGTGTTTTCATTTGCGCGCGTATTACGATGATGATGTGAAGGTAAGATGATGATGGATACGTGGTTACTTTACGGTAGGGCTTGCGGACCGGGCGTTAGCCGCATGTGGACGGAGGGCAATCGTATGAGTGTTTCTCCCGAAGCCGTTCTCGCATCTCCTAGTTCCGCCTCGGAGCTTCGGCCGGACTTTCAAGGCGGATCCAACCTAGCTTGGTGGCTCCCTGGACTTGTTTGTAGAGAAGGGAAGTATTGCGTCGAACACTCCACTGGTACACCTCTAAGTGAGTGTTTCGATGCGTGTGGGTTCATTGGTGCATCCCTGCAGGGTGAAATCTTTTCGAAAAGCCGTGTCCGCGGTTATGGACGACTTGGTGAAATGCGCTGGCTAAAAAGATCATAGACAACTTACACCTATTAATTATAATTTGACTAGTAAGATAGATTACTTGAATAATAACCCATAAAAACTTGTCCACCGTGTGAGTTGCCCTGATTGCTTCCTCGTGGGTGGTTGATCGAGGGAGTAATACTTGGGCGGGTTTTTGATGTGCTGAGTAGTATAGTTGGTTTCTTATGCGCTCTCTTACCTTGTCTCTTTTAGACGAAAGTTGTAGCGTGTCTCTATAAGTTGCTAGTGTTGCTTGCCGCCGCCTCAATCGCTAACCCTCTTTCCCCGGAATTCCAGCTTTTATATCTTGTGAGTATTACTTGACAGTACTGTTTATAGTACTGACCCCTTCGGGGTTGCTATTCCAATGCAGCCGACATGTTTGAAGTCTGACGACGTTAGCTTGGGAATCCCTCCGGCTTGGCCTGGGCAGGGATATGGTGCCTTCGTTTATCTTCAGGACTCTTAGTCCAATTTGTATCTTGTCCATAGTTGGACGCTATTTGCTTCCGTTGTTATTTGGTTCTCTGTAATGTATCTTTGCTCTTGACTTGGTGAGTCGTTACTGTATATATGTTCTTTTGTGGATTTCATCGAGAACTGTTGTAATGTTATCACAATTCCACCCACATAATGTGTGTGTTGCGACATGCACATTATGTCTGGTGGGCGTCCTTGGATCGTTATTATGCGGATTTGGCTGGAACACTCAAGTCTGCATAGTACCGATCCTAGGGCGTTACAGGCGCTCATACTCGGGCGATCTTCACGGGATCCTGCGGAGGTGCACGCGGGCGACTGATCAGGTCGGCTGCGTGGCGCGGATGGGGTGATTGCGGGCGGGCGGATGGCCAATCCGATCGCCCGCGAGGTGGATAAACAGCTAGGTGATGTAAACGAAGGCCGGTGCAGACGACGTGCAGCGTCGGTGACCAAGCGTGTGGTCAGGCGACCGCAGCGGGTGTGACAAGCTGCCGACACAATGTCGTGCGTGAGGCGGCCATGATGGAGGCGGGGTGGCGGAGGCGTCCGAGCAGAACACGGCGTCGATGAACGACGCGGGCGACGCGCGATGCCGGCGCCCAAGCGGGCAAGCGGGCGACCGTGGCAAACGGCCAGAGCGGCTGATGCAGCGCCGTGCATGAGGCAGCCATGGTGGCGGCGAGGGGCGGAGGAGTCTCGATCGGAGCCGGGGCGGCGACAGGCGAGCTATCGCGCGGAAGGCGGCCATTACGGGCCGCTACGTCGCGTGGAGCCGCCGAGGCGGAACGCGAAGCCGCTGTGTCGGGGAAGAGGCCGGTAGTCGCGCCGGTGACAGAGTAGAGGCGCGTGAGAACGACGATGGCGGTGGGTGACGCAAACCGATCTTAGATCGGAAAACCAAAAAAGAACACCGATCAAAGGCGACCGGTGCGAGAGAAAAACCCCTATCAAGGGATCGAGAGAAAAGACTCTAGGGCAGCCGATCCACAGGACCGGCGAACGAACCCTAGGTACGTGCGGCGCGGCCCCCGGCGGAGGTCATGGAGATCGACCTCCTCGGGGGCGGCGCGGCCCCCGGCGGAGGTCATGGAGATCGAGCTCCTCGGGGGCGGCGCGGTGCGGAAGCGGCGGCGGCTAGGGTTGGATCGGGTAGGCTGATACCGTGTAGAAAGATAGAGAGATATTGGTGGAATCGTTGTTTTATTGCTTGAGCCTCATGGGCATATATATAGGAGTACAATGATCTACTTGGAGTACAAGTCAAGGTAGAATAGAATCCTACTCTAACTCATATTTCCTAAATAACCATGATACTCAACAGGTGTGGCTCATGAGTTAGCTAGACAATGTTATATTAGTAATCTTTCTTGTAATTAGGTCGATGAACCCCCTAGCTTTATTCTCGACAAACTTATAAACGATGTAACTATTGTGGGAGTTTGAAGCAGCAAGTTTCAGACGCACTCTTTTTCTTACCAGTGTATCTAAGGGGACTGGAAGGGTTTTAATGAGGCGGCTTGCTAGCTTAATATATTTACTTTTCAAAAAAAATAACTCTTTCAGTACCTAACTCCGTTTAAGTATACATCCATTGGTCATCTTTCATCGACTGTCTAAGCTTTTTCGGGCGAGGTAACTCGGTCAGGTATGAGACGAACCGTCGCGGTGACACATATGCCTTTTTTTTGGGAGATTTGGATGGTGATTTTCCGATCGATTTGCCACACCCCTCGGAGCCTCTCCTGTTATTTTGTGGTGATCCAAATTCATATAAAGTGCAGCTAAGTTCTGACGGAGCGAGCGAGGCCTTGCCAGGAGGCTGGGCCGGCCCCCGCGGTACGGTGCGAGTTGTTACCGACTTGGATTAAGGTTTCACCGTTACTGATCTGGATCAGGTCAGAACCACTATAAATACATCTTGTAAGCCGCCGGTTAGGGATAAGTCACAAGTTGTAAATCCCCGGCGTTTGTAACCTCACCCGATATAGTGAAGTTTTGCTGTTTGGCGCTCGTGCTTTTTTCTCTTCCTTGTTGGAAGAGTTTTCCACGTTAAAATCTCGTGTTCCCGTTGGTTTGATCTCTTGTGTTCATCGTTTATTTGCCTATTGCTTGTAACATCTCCCACCCCTTCGGCTTTTGCCTTTGGTTGGCGGCACGTAGGATTGACCTGGCCGGCCACAAATTGGCATCTCGGGCTCTCTCTCGATAGGTCACGCATCCCAGTGGTGCGGTCAAACGGCGAAGCATGCATAGGCATACTTCTTTTCGGCTTGCAGTAGGGCTTCTCCAGAAAGCCCCTCTTCACCAGCTTTTTCCAGAATCTTCCTTCATTAATAAGTTTAGTTTTTTAATTAGTTTTATAAAGAATAGTTTGAAAGTCTAAATAAATGTGTTAGTCGGCTTTCTGAGAAAAACTGGACGAGAGGGCTTCTGGAAAAGCCGAGAAGTACTCCTAATAGTCCTTCCCGTCGCTTCGTTGCTCGATTGTTGGCGGTCACACGCAAGACCTGTTTTTCTGTACACATGATACGAGAGCAACAACGTACGACGGATTTGCTGTTTCCCGGTAAATAATTTTCTCCGCAGGGAGTTGGAACTGTTAATTTCGTGTACAAGGAACCGTCGTACGAGGCCATGAGTCATTTTAGCGGTATGAACAGACATTTGTTCCCGGTGATTCCGATGTCGTAATGATCAGACCGGTCGGCAATGTTCCTGGCCGAAAGATCGACGATGGCGACACGGAGAGTCCCATCGCTTGTCCTAGCTAGCTAGGTTCAGCACTTGATATGATGACCGGATCGACACGGTTTGTCCAATCGGTTAGTCCAGACGGATGGGACGGGAGCCGTGCTCCGCCGGGCAGGACGAACCTGTGGCCGGCGCCATTCTTTCGATTGCAAGCTCTAGCACGTAATCAGCGTTAGGCGACAGATCTCGCTAGCTCCAGATTTTGCTGACACACTCAACAAATCTTAATGGACTGCCGCTGCTTAATTTCTTCTACCGGTTTTTGCAGATTGCAGCTTGGGCACGCGCGCGCTGGTGCGTAGTCAGGAATGCACGGAAATTCATTGATTTGCTTACTATACTCAAGTGAACCGTGTGTACTAGAATGACCTGGACTAGTACTAAAGGAATTGGAACCACTCGATCTTGACGCGATCGAGTAGCTGCGCTTACTGGTTCATGAAATTGATCCTGTGGCGTTGTTTTCCCACCCTTTTACGTGGTGTTCTAGCTAAGCCAGCCGTGCCACTTTTCACCCGGCGAGAGATCGAGCGAAACAAGTGCCAAAGCAGGTGGTGCCGGTCGATTCAAAGTTATCTCTAGAGGCACGCGCTAATTAAAGGCCGGATCAAAGCACGTAGCTTGAGCACCACACAAACCCAAAGCCAACGGAGAAGTACGTACGTGCCGTATAAATGAAACCTTTCCTTCTTTGAGAGAGTGGCGCCGTATAAACTTTACCTAGCTAGCGATCTAGTACACCCCATGGAGGAGCACCCGAGGGGAGGGGATCATCTGTCGATGTTCGATGACACACACCAAAGAAGAAGAAAAAGTTTCAGCCTAAAGTTTCAGCCTAGCTTATAGTATAAGAAAAGAGAAAACTGGCCTGGGGCGCAGCCCAGTCTGGCCCAAGTCTAGATCCCTTCCTGGTTCCTGCGGTTCTAGTATGTTTTTGTTTGATCCCCTTCCAGAGCAGTAAAAAACTGTTTGGCGTAGAATGTTAGCATCAGATCCTTGTTTCCAATGGTTTGGTATGCAGATTCCATGCTACCCTTTGCTACTTGTACATGTTCTTTATTTGATGTCACCATTGCCGGTCGATCAGCGCCAGAATCTCTGCATTTTATCTATCTATTATATACTAAAAGCACAATACGGGGTTTAGAATAGAGACACCACGTTGAGCCACATCATCCCAATTATTTTTGGCTGTTAGATCTAAAACTTCCGGCTAGGATTTAATACCAGAGATCACGTCAGACCAGGTAAAATAATTACCCACCTATGCCACAACTTAAATCGCACGAATCCTATGTCTGTAGCCCTAAAACAAAATTTCCTCTACCCCTTAGCCTTCCCCGCGTTTATTTTTCCTCACAACTCCATGGTCGCCGTCGTCGTTGGACCTTCTTCTCCGGATCGAATCTTGCTTCCTGGCTGCAACCTGGGTGAGCTGAGACTTCTCTGCCAATGGACAGTGGTGCCAAAATTCTCACGGCCCTCCGCACCGCACAGTTGTACTGCCACGCACTGTTGGCTTCCTGGCTGCAACCTGGGTGAGCTGAGACTTCTTTACGCTCCAACTATAAATTTTTTTTTCATCAAAGCAACCGGAGCTATTGTAATGCTCCTACCGCCATCGTGAGAAAATCAGCAAGATGGGAGTACCACATCTGCCAGGCTATTCGTCCGGCCGTCATGGGAAAATCAGTCAAGAAGAGAGTACCAGATGAGGCAGGCACGGATCGATCGTAGCAGCCAAGAGCATGCTTCAAGATGAGGAAGAGAGTACCAGATGAAGCAGGCACGGATCGATCTACCAGACATCTGTACACGTTACATATTTATAAAGATCTAAAGTTCCAAGCATATGTCTACGAATTATACATTACTCTCTCGACCTGTTGCAGTTAAAGAGGTAAAGTTTGGTGCATCCAGCAGGAATTATAAATTATTGCTAGAAAGTTAAAGTACATGACTCAGATAGATCTACGTACCGAGTTAATCTATTTTGTATGCTTAGGAAATTTGAAGCATGGAAGGAATTAGACGAGAGATTCAAAAATCAGTAGCTTTCAACATCTCTGGCCATGGGTAAGCAATACTTTCCTTTTGATTGGATGGAAGCATCACTTTTATTATCGTTTAGGAATTTACCCTGTATGTGAAATAATTTAAACAAATATTTAGCATGTTAGTAGTGATAATTGAGACTGTATATATCACGCCTCTAAGAGTTAGTTAGTGATACAAGATTGGTAAAAGTCGAAGTATAGCTTCAAATTAGTTCCTGGATTTATATAACTATCGGATCTTAAATGTAATTTTCTCAATAAGAAGATATATTATAACTTATGTAAACTATAATAAAAATAGCATGTATCTTATGGCGATACCATCAAAATATGTTAAAGATAATTGCAGGTTAGTCTACGGTATGCATGATATTAGTGAAATCACAAATTTGCTCACACATTAGAATGATTCAAAATATTCCCTCATATGTATATTTTACCTAACATGATTATTGCGATATCTCTGGATTAGAATTCATGTTTTCATTATTTATGGAACTATAGATTTATTTCATAAACATATGCGAGACACTATGCCCTCGCATTTGCGGGGGCCACTTTGCTAGTTTCCAAAAAAACAAAATCTATGTATTTGACGCTACGCCTGCTGATTGATTAACACAAGAAGCAGGAATACAACAATCATGTAGTACACTTAACTGACGCGCAATACAAGGATCAGTAGACCACAGAAGAGAATTCACAAGTCAAAGTTCAGAAAATGATTCTCATTATGAATTAAAAATTCTTGATTATAATTTTTGCGTCATATTTTTTTTTTTGCCCAAGGCTTGCTCCAATCCTGGATCCGCCACTGCGCGCACCGCACCACCCGCTCGACAGTGAATTAGGACGACGAGGCGGTAGCACCAGTGATAATGCAAACCCCCACGCTGACGTTAATATGACGCGTGGAAACTCGTGTCGTGCCGTGTCACTAGCGCCCGTCTTGGGAAACGCCCAGTAAAGCGTCGGGGGAGATGCTCTTAACCGTACGCCGACCAAGACACTACCTACCGCAGACGACGAACTGGACATCAAGCGGAGCAAGTCCACGGCGCCCCGAGGAGGAAGCGCTACACCTGCGGCGGTTTGGCCGAGGTCACTGTCCACCTGCGCTGTCCGGGCCAAGGAGTAAGCTAATGTACTTAGCGAGACTATAGCCGGCTATTTTTAAAACTATGGTCTCCAGGGGCGTTGCTGCTCTTCCGGCGACAAGGCTGTCGCCACAGGTGGGATCGTACGACTGTAATTTCAAGGATCCAAATCCCTATAGTTCGTTCTTAGCATCTGGTTTTGAACCAGCAATCAATTCTTGTAGCAGGTCGGTTTGCACTGCTGGACAGTACTTTCTATTTTCCCATGCGAGTATATATTAATAGAGTAGGAGGTGCTAGGTCTTCTTGTTCCTGGTTCGTGAATGCATAACTAGAACTAAGAGCTGGTGAATCATATTGCTTAGTCACGAATTAGTATGTCACTGAGATGTTTCCTGTGTGTTTGGATTTTCATATTTGTTGGAACTGAGATAACATATTCGCTGCTTCTGTTCAGTCGCTAGCAATCCGTAGTTAACCGCACTACATGATTAATTTGTCATCAGCATAAATGCTCGATGAACTGGTATTGTACAAACGTATTTTAATGTTTTCTCGTTGCAATGCATAAATCTTGCTAATAGTTTCTTCAATTTATATACATTAGTAAAAATTTGTTACTTTGTTGTCTTATCTAGTTTTGAATTAGTTACTTTTAATTGATTTCCTGGTTCTGATTTTGTCTTAATTATTTTCACACATGAAACATCAGAGAACACTTTTATCACTGTTAGTCCCATTTCCATATATCAGTGCAGTATATTAGTATTTATCTTACACAAATGTTTTGTATCCACTTTCTCAAAAATCAAGAGCGAATCATAAGGGCATTGCATGAAATGTGCACTGTGTCTACATCATCTTTCTACACTGCCCTTGCTCAGTCACTCTTAAGGAATTAAAAGATTTTTTTGAAATATTAAGGAATTAAAATATAGTACTGTACTAATCTGAAAGAATCCAAATGAATGCAATATTCATCCTCTGCTCTTACCATCGCAAATGCACATGATGAAACTCACCTCCCTGTAAGTGTACAAATTTGACCCGTATCAACAACTAGGTTTATATGTCCACAATCAATGAGTGCCATGTCTTCTTGTAGAACATGCAGAATGTGTTGTTATTTCTCATAGAATAACAATGAAGACATCTATATATGCCTCAAAGCTCGTAAGAATTGTCCAATTGTTGAAAATGTATTGTTACTAGTGACAAACTGACAACTAGCTGGGAAGAGGAAGAAAAGAGTGTCGAAGAGTAGTGGGGATGGGAACATAGAGAAATCATAAGTTCTCTAATTCCTCCTCTAGTATCGGAGGAGGAGATTGTGTTTTCCAAGTGCCTCCCACTCCTATTGCTATCGGGTACTCCTTCCCCTTCCCTTTGGCTTGCACACTTGACTTAGTTGACAGAGACATTTATGCATATTCCTTGAGAGTGAGTTTAGGAAGAGGAAAAAAAAGAGGGTCTAAGAGAAACAGGAATGGGAACATATACAAAAGCTTAAACTCTCCATGACTTCCTACTACGATGGATGGAGGCCAAGACATTTCCCCGTTGCTTCTGATTCATGTATTTCTTAGGTGCTCCATCTTTTTCCTTTGGCGCGCACTAGCATACATATATCATCAAAATTTTAAATAAAAATGACATCCATGATTGATGAGCATCAATCCAACACAAGATGCGCAACACCGAAAGTTACGGTTCATAAAAATCTACTCCCTCCGATCCTATTTAAGTGTCGTACGGAAACAACTACACACGTACAATTCCAAAGCGTAGGTAGCGACACAAATTTCGGATCAGAGGGAGTAGTACAATTCAAATTATGAGAAATGACACATGGTGTTAATTGATAGCACATATGCATGAATTGTTGATTTGTAGCACTAATCCCATGCTCAGTTCAGAGAAAACAAAAGCGGACATTGGTTGGAGTAGAGTGGAGAGAACTATAAGATAATATTACATTAACTTGGATATTTGATAGCATAAGTGGAAGTTGTGAGCATTTTAGTTGAAAAATTATTCAGATCAGCTATGGTGCTGCTCCTATTCCTATGTACCTATAATTTGGGTCGTGTCTCATGGTCAGGAATTAGAAGAAAATGGAAAAAATACAATTATTAGCAGGAAAACTGGTGCACCAACGATATTTAAGCCTTCTAAAATTCTACATATTTAGTGAGCAATTGAGCATACAACAGTTGCTATTACTGTCACCTTAAATATAACAGTATATATACTTGTTGAGCTAACAGAAATCTCCACACTATTGTGAATTAGAGACCAAGCTAAGCCACCTGACAATCTTCAAGACTCCTAGTCCATCCTGCTTATTTTGAATGAAGCATGTCCTGGAAATAATAGGTGCTTAAATATATGCATGTACGTATGTTCATGCTGAATCTAAGTGTACGATAACTTTTAGAATTAATATTGTCTAGACAAAAGAAAACATGTTTGTTCTAACTAGAGGTGTGGTAATGCTTATTCTTTTGTACAAAATAAATGTATTTGTTTGCATTTCTAGTTTTAATTTCTTGTTGGACCTCTGATTTTCTATGGGAATGCAATGGTATCAATTAACTATGCTCCTTTTGTTACTAACTAATTGAAGTTCACTAGTCAAACGCGTCATGAATAGGTCCATGACATATGTGATGTGGTCATGTTCTCCACCCTCCCTCCAATCACTCTTGACAAGAATCTGAGAGAGCACATAGTTCCCTTTTCTAGTCTCACCTTCTTTTAAATGTGCCACCTTGGGTTAGACTACTTCACATTAACTATTTTCTGCACACACTGGCATTGACTATTGTGCCTTATTGTGTACCGTGCAGTAGGTATGTTCATCCATTTTTTCTTTCCTCACAAGGTGGTTTATGTACAGTCTAGAGTGCGTAGAGGCCTATATATACTTCATAACACTATAATCTATGTTCAATAGTAAGAGATTTTTGTTGTTAAGTTGTGGACCTTAAGGGCATGAGGGTGAGCAGGGAACAAGAAGAGAGGGTCTCTAAGAGCAGTTGGAATAGGAACATGGAGGAAAGACTGAGAACGATTTTCTCCTCTATCACCAGAACTAGAGACTTTCTCTCTGTTTTCTCGATGCCTCCTATTCCTATCATTCTTAAGTACCCCTTCCCCTTCCTTCTCGGTTGGCAATTACTTTTGGGGGAAAAAACATAAAGTACCAATTAATAGGATTAGATTATGAGGTGTTGGAAGTGAGTCGGGAAGAGGACGAAAAGAGTGTCTAAGAGCATTGGGCATGGAAAATGGAGGAAAGAAAAACATCTTCTTGCCTCTGAAACTAGGGGTTGAGAATTGTTTCTCGTGTTTTCCCGATGCCTCCCATGCCTATTGTTCTCAGATATTCCTTCCTCTTCCTTTTGGCTTTCACAATATTTTTATTCTGAAGACAACAACGATAGAAATTTTATGCTTACATAGCACAACTTTGAGGGGAGTCGTGAAATAGAGGGTATACAAGCAGTGAGCATAGGATCAGCGGAAAACATGCAAAAACTCCTTCTGAATTTAGAAGGAAAGTATTTTATTTTATTTTTCTATTTTCTGCAATGCCTCACATGCTTATTGTTCATTTGTGCTCTATAATCTTCTCTTGGTCTCACGCTTTTTTAATGAACAAAGTTCATCGTTCAATTGGTCTTCTTGGCATGCAAGAATTTTTGACAATTGGATAACTGTCAGTTTCATGGTTCACGCAGTGTTCCACTTTTTGCAATATGGAAAGAATTTGGTGTGTTTTATTCTTTGCATGTATGAATTCATGCATATACTATGAATAGAATGTGCCTTTGTACCGTGTGTGTTTCATATTGTTTTCCTACATCAGTAACTTGGTTAATTTGTAGCTATTAACTAGGGTGCACAATGGCTCTTGAATGATGATGTCTTATATTGGTAAGATATGTAGTAGTGAAATAAATTATGTGATAAATAAGGATCCAGTGAGTGGTTCAGCCCCAAGCGGATAATGGTCTTCTAAAGAAAAAAGACCATACATCTTTTTTGCAGTTAGTATATATGCAATGGTACATTCTAATGTTTATTGTAAGATGTTATAGTTAGTAGCCGTTGCAGTATGGTTTGACCATGTTTTTCTTTGTTTTCACCTCCTCATGCTTTCTCTTATTATCTTGAAGACATGTCTAGATCAGGTTTATGTTTCTTTTTTTATATAAAACGAGACTTTTTTGGCGACTCTTTGAGAAAAAATAAAAAATACTATAAATATTATATTAATTCTAAAATGTGCAAAGATTCATTAGTAGACAAAGTTCACCAAGAATTACCAATGTATCTGTGGTGCCTACATGTTGCTCCAAAATGGAGTGCGAACATTGTCACATGATGAATGAACTTTTAATAATATTGGGAATCTCTTATGACAATTTTATACTAGAGGGCTAGTACTACACCTACTCTGAGCAAGGGTGGTAATAAAACGTGTAAGGGAAGACAAAAATATAACATAAAAACGTTAGAATTACAATATTTAAGATAATTATGGTACCTTAGAGGATGATTCTAGATGAATTATTTTGTTGTCAAAATCAAGAAGCTCAAATAATTTCTTTCGAGTAAGCTAGCATGCAATATATACGGAAACGTATGGGTTAAGCCAAAATAGCAAATCATCCATGAAGTTGCAGAGAAGAATGTTGAACACTAGGTAAACAGTTATACATGTCTAGAACGCCGAAATTCATAAAACTAGAACTAGCCTCAATATCGCTGGGATTTTTTTGGTTTATATGGTATAGGCGATGAGGCATTGTGGTGTTCAAGCTCTTAACTAAGATCAAGCATTAGATTGGTCTGCTTTGAAGAAAATGGAGTCAACCTAAGGTGATCGGGATTAAGATAAGATTGTTGACATACCTATTTCTATTGAGTATGGAGCATCAAAACTATCAAGCATTTAATAAGGTAAACCATCACATAGTTAACATATAAATCTTGTGTTAAACTAATAATTGAGAGTGGAGAACACCCATGACTTGTTTGTTTGTCAAATATTAAGTTCCCTTGGAAACTTTGGTTGGCACTCGGTTGATATGAGCTTGTTCTGTATTATCGTTCCTAGTATGCTAGCATAAAGTTGCTTAACCTGTTGGCTACATTGCAAAACTACTTCCTCTAATGAATGATTGATCCATACAAAATATATTTGGTGTGTTTTGTAATACCAAATGTATTAATATACTACATTAGGCACAAAATCATCGGATATAATATATGCATGTATCAATAAAATCAAAAACAATATTTCCTATTGTAAAGAGTAACAATAAATTAGGGTAGCTTTGTATTAGCACCACAATACCATGTAGATATGGTAGTAAAATATACGATAAATCTTGTACCGTGTGACATAACAAAACAAGTGAATTGTTGTAAGATGTTAAATTTTTACTAATAATTTTAAATTACTTTTTTGAACTATAACTTTCAATTACTATAGGGTATATTTGGAAGTAAATCGACTGAGGAAATTGTGCATTAATAAGACTTCTATTGCACGCTCACGTCTAATACAAACTGCATATTTCACAAAAATATATGTGTCGTCTTATTATTTCTAGGTTTAGTATCAGTAGTTTATTTTTGTTTGAGGCCAACACTAATGTTGTTCAACAAGCCAAGACAGCAACAAAGTTGTCGAAAGATATCCAATGCCTTTTGTCAACAGTTATTTCGATAAACTTATATATTCCCTCATTCAGTAGTCTTGGTAGGTATCATATTTATTTGTTAGATTATTTGCTTCATTATGTTGGTGTTGTTGCGTCACATGGATAATTCTCTCTTCGTGCACTTGACTCTCATTTTATGCGTTGAACAATTGTATGGTTTAGTCTTTCATTTTCCCATCTTTCTGTAAATGCAGTTCGAGACCAAGGACATATATTTTGTTCTCCCTAGACGGACAGGACAAAAAGATCTCCCATATCCCCTTTCCATGTGACCATATTAACAATAAATGTTCCTCCATGTTCCCATATTATTAATAAATGTTCCATGCCCCCACTGTCATTCATTGATACTTTATGTTTCACCATGTATATGCGGGTGTGCAGTCATTGATCTCCTCCTAACGCTCACAAGATCAGTACATTTTGCACTACATAGCACTTTGTAAGAGGTCTATATATACCTCACAAGTTCAATCTACTTGCTCTTAATTTTTTGTAATGATACTCCTTCAGGGTGAGCTCGGAAGAGGAAGAAATAGTATAAGAGCCGTAAGAATGGGAACACAGAGGAAATCCTGAGGTCTGTAGGACCAGAGGTGGATATTTATCTCAGTATTTCCCTATGCCTCCCATTCCTATTGTTCTTAGGTCTTCCTTCCTATTCCTTTTATATCACAAGTGTTTCCATAATAAAAGCTTAGGAAAATTGCCCATGTATAGTCTAGATCTTTTCGGACATGTAACATTTGAGAGTGAATTGGGCAAAGGAAGACATGAGTATCTCAGAGCAGTGGGCATGCGAACATGGAGGAAAGCCTATACTTCTTTGCCTCTACATTGAGAGGCCAAGATTGTCTTATGTTTTCCTGATGCCTCCCATGCCTATTGTTCTTACTTATTCCTTCCTTTTCCTATTGGCTTGCAGGATTATCTTTAAAAAGGGGACATGTGGAAAGTAGGGCAGAGGAAAAAAAGAGCATCTACTAGCATTGGGCATGGGGTCATGGAGGAAGGCCTAAGTAGTGTTTCCCTCTACATCTATGGTTTAACAATTGTTTTTGAGTTCTCCTGATGCTTCACATGCCTATTGTTATTAGGTCCTCCTTCCTCTTCCTTTTCATTTGCAAACTATTGCCAAAGAGGGGGGAAATAGACATCTTCAGTACTTCAGTTTCATTTTCTTGTTTATGTCTCAGTTTTAGCTTTATTTGCTTGATCCTTTAGCCATTGGTTTGGATAGGATTGGCTTTTTTAAGCTTTGGTTGGGAATTTTTGTTTACTTTGTGTCATCTTCACGCCTTTTCCTATTACAAAACAACTATATAGTTGGGTGCGTGTCCATAAAAAATACATCTTCATGATTTCATGGTTCGTTACATTGGTTGCCCTCAAAGTTACTCGTTTGGAATACATAACTCGATACACATTGCAAAATTTTCATCAAACTAGCTAGGTCGTATGATTTCTGACCAATCTTACCCATGTCGATTTCATAGAATTTAACCTACAAAATGTACATTAACAATTGTGATACAGTGACCCAGGCAAACAAATCCATCATGTACAAACAAGCTAGCACAAGAACATGGAATCACATATTATAACTTTAAATGACGAAGCGTAAGAGCTGAAGAAGGCCTCTCATAGCACGAGCTGGTCCGGCACCGCCTTCGGCCCTAAATAAGATATATGTGGTGTTGGCTTCGCTCATAACCCGTAAATACCCTTTGACGCGCTTACTCGTCATGATGCCCAATCACCGTAGTCCTCCACGCATTCACCCCACCCTTGCCTTAGTGTGCTACTCCTTGCGGACATAATGATTAGGAGAGGGTGGCCCGGGTGAGGACGATAGGCCACCGTTCGTGCCACAAGCACCAAGACATGGCAAGATCGAAGGTGACCAACGAGTGGAGCGTGTGCCACGACCAACGAGCAACAATTTCTCAAAATCTCAGAATGTATTTATTGGGATATTTTCTAGAAATAGTCAAAATAAATGTCAGGAGTTTTGGCATTTCACAAAATTAATCATGTTTTAAGATTTTGAGTATTACTATGATATTTGAACAGTTTTAAATTTACGAATGATCCCAGGGTATAGGAATCACTTAGAATGTGTTCTTGTAGCTTATAACTCATAAGGAAAACCCAATTGCTCAAACGGGAAAATATCTACTTATTTTTTCCACAAACTGGGATAAAATATTTTTGCATCAACAGAACATAGGTAAGCACTTAATCCTTCTTTTGAATGGTTTTTATTTGCCACAAACTTTATTCTACAGTAAGTATGTAGTTTAGGAGTTTTATTTTTCAAATTCCTACGGTCTTAAACTCATGTAATAATGTATATAATAGTATATAGGTACATGCGTACTTAGAACATGATTCGTCCCTCAACTATCTTGGCAAGAGAAGCACAGTGGTTCTTTAAGCTCATACTCTCCATAGGAACTTCACTTCATATGTGTGCCATATGCTATAATCAATATAAGTTTTCATACAAAATTAACACGAGCTTTACTTTCTTTTCAAATCAGCGGATTGAGTTCCTCCATTTTTAGTCTGGAAGCTCATGGCAAGATACATTTTCTATTGTTCTTGGAAAAACGATGAGAATAGGTATATAAGTTTTAGAATCTACGTGGAGCAGTCTGGAAACTCTCAAACATGAGATTAGTTCACGATTATTACTAGAGTTCAAGGGTTTTGCAAAAAATTCTGCAAAAATATCCAACACAAGTCTTCACTTATGCTCTAATTTGTATTCTCGTTATTAGATGAATGTGAATGATCCTATAATTTATTCTACTTCCCCCTCTCCATGTAAATACAAATGACATGTCAACTTGTAGTCATTTATGTGTGTGTAGCCAAACATTCACCCCTTGGGAGTTAGGTTGCATGGCCTCGGTTATTAAAGGTTGTCCTATTACCAATTGGGACATGTACAATACATATGTTTCGAGTTGTGTGCCGAAAAAGCATATAAGTTTTTTATGTCATGTAGGGTGACTAAGGCCCTCATTGATATCATGGGTGCTAAATTAAAGCTTGGATGCTAGGTTATCTATTTTATGCCATGTCCTCGGTGCCTCACCCACATGGACTTCATTGTTCTGTCGGAACAATAAAGTAAGACACTCGATGTCTATATATAGTACACCACTACATAAATTCTTGAGTACTCCAAGCTTCTAACTCAACTATTCCTGTAATCATACGTCAAAAACACGAGCAGAGAAGAGGAAGAAGAGAACCTAAGAGGTGTAGGAGTGGGAACATGAAGAAAAGTCAACTCTAATGCCTCCTCCAATCCTGGAGGTAGACATATGGTCCGATTTTTTCTGATGCCTCTCATTCCTACGGATCTTAGGTTCACCTTCCTCTTACCTTTTTTCTGGTACAATTTTCTTTTTAGAGAAAACAAAAATATCCTACATGGATCATGGGTCTCCCAAGGGATAAGAGCAAAATTGAGAACCAATGAACACTGGGAAATAGAAATAAGAATGAGAGTTTCTTTCTCCTCCACTGAAATTGGGGTTTAAAACACAGCGTCACATTTTTCTTAGATGTTCTCCTATTCTTTTTGCCTTACATATATACATGCACGACATCTTTAAATTCACGTGAAGTGTGTTCGCTAACAGTTTCAACTGAGCCAAATAAAACAGGCCGAGTAGTGTTCACCTTGCTTCACTAGTTCCAAAATTCCCAAAAGGATTTAACAAAAATAATATCACAAAAAGGAAATAAGGTCCCACAATTAAATACACCGATCGTTGTTAAGGAGAAACAAAACACACCGTTAAAAATATCAAAACTTCATTTATCCATCTAAACAGAAAGTTTATTGCGATGTATATAAGTCATATTCGGATTACAGAAGCAAACAAAACTGACTTACGCAGGAGTTGGAGCTAGAGGGGATGATATAGACATGAAGTGAATAAGCCCCTTACTTTAGAGATTACATCGACATGATGCACAACAAAAATAATATAGAAACAACTACGAAAATTAAGATAGGAGCACGGGCTCAATTCTCTTGCCAAAACAACAATTATGCATAGGAAAATCATATGCTTGATCGTTGCGCCCTCCTGAATGCTTCATTCACATTCTCCTTGAGTTGCGGGATACCAAGGCACTAGGTGATCTTCCTCTATCTACAAATAGCTAGACAAACATATAATAATTATAAGAATATTAATTGACATTGGGGAGACTTTTTTGTACATCTATTTATCTACTATAAAGAAGATGCATAGCTTGAAGTAACCCCCACGCGCTGAACATACATGAACTACACAGTACAAGAAACTTGTTTTTCCTGCATGGATCATATTACAAGACCCTTCCTGGTAGATTGCTTTCATGTTAATTATTTGGTAGAGTTTGGCTTTTTGAACAATCTACTGGGCAGTGTACAGTGCCTAGTGGGAAGAGAACTATAGGAGTATATGTATTTAATGTACGTTTACATCATATATTTCTATGGTAGTCACCTCACCTATCTACATTCACTCGCAGGAATGTGACCTCCTATTGTTTTACCTTTCTCTCTCGGTCATTTCTAGACTAAGTTGACGGCTTGTCAGATATGTAGATATGAGCAATGAAATAAGATCAGCTCCCTAAAATTGCAAGTGCTCGTCTACAATAATAACATAGGTTTCACGTCTCTCAAGAAAAAGTAGCCAGTTTTCATTGTCCCACTGTCACCTACCATGCACTACGCACTAGGTGTGTACATAGTTCATATATAGGTCTAATCCAATAACTCCACACCCCTATCTATATATATGCCCAGTGCTCTGAAAAAATTGTGCAACAACACACGATATTTCTTGAGAGTTCTCTTTTTTTTAGTTAGTTGCGGATGATGGGCCAGGAAGAGGAAGAATGAGAGGTTCCAGGAGAAATAAGAATGGGAACATCGAGGAAAACATAAATTCTCTAGATTTATCTCCTAATTAACATAGGAGAGATCTAGTGCTATGTTTTCCCAATGCCTCCCATTCCTATGGTTCTTGGTTGCTCCTTCCCCTTCCTTTTGGATTTCCCACTTAATTACATCAATACCAAGGGAATAACCTATCTATGTACACATTTAGACGACATGATGTTTACGGTAAGCATCGTAAGAGGACAAAATGAGGATCTAAGAGCACTAGGAATGGGAACGATAGATCTAACAGTTGTAGCATTTAAATTTATTGAGTATTGACCATCTGTAGGAATGGTCAATACTCAATAAATTTATTGAGTTTTTAACCAATGAAATAAGTGTCTAAGAGCTGTAGCATTTAAATTTATTGACTAATGACCATTCCTAAGAGCTGTAAGAATTGAACTTATAGCATTGAACTCAGCTCAAGCATTAGATGGGTCGGCTTTCGAGAAATATAGAGTCAATCTAGTGAGATTTCAATTAAGATATGATTGTTCACAATAGTACTACGATTGAGTATTGACCAATCAAACTATGAACCTTTAAAGAAAACAAAAAACCATATGGGAGCTAAGTAGCTAACATATCAATCACGTTACAAACTACTAAATGATATTTGAGAGCAACCTAGAATTGTTTGTTGGTACGCAGATACAAATTATCAATCTCATTTTCAAATATTTCCGTCTATTGAATAAAATGATACACAAATTTGCCTATTCTAAAAGAAGATACTACATGTAGAAATGTACAACAGTTTGCACAAAATCATCATAAGTATTGTATGCATGTCTCGGTTAATAGATGATTCCAAATCATAAATTTTCAAAATAAATTAGTGTAGATGGTGGTGGAATACAAGAGAAATTTTGTACCATGTGAGAGAGCATAACAAGAGAATTGCCGTAAGATGTTAAATTTTAAATAAATTTTGAATTACTCTGAGCTAAGTTCAGCGGCAAATATATCAACTGAGAAAAATTGTTTGTTAATAACACTTATATTATTGGCTCACTCGTCCAACCACAGAAGGACAGAGGATATATACTTTTTCTTTCCTTTCTTTTGGTTATGCGTAGGATTCTATTTCATAATAATACGTTAGTGTCACCTTACTATTTCTAGCTTTAATTGTGCTAGTTTAAGAATTGTTTCTTTTTATTTGAGGCGAACACCACATGTTGTTCAACCGGTCAATAAATCAGGAAAATTGTCAGATGAAAGACATCCAATAAAAAAATGTATAATTATTTGACACAGATATTTTCCCTAATCCAGTACAGTCCTGAAAATTATCTGTAAAGTTAATTTTTCAGATTTATTTGCTTCGTTCTGGTCATCTTCCTTCACATGGACTGCTTTATATCCCTATTGTTGGCTCTCGTTAAATTTACTGAACCACTATATATTTTCTGATCTTTCAGTAATGCAAGTTCAAGACCAAAGACACATATGTCGTTCTCTTTAGATGGGCACGACAAAAAGAACTCCCATATCCTCCCTCCATGTGCCATACTTAACAAGAGTTGTTCATCCATGTGTACATATTAAGAATAGAAGTTCCATGTCCCACTGTCATTCATTGATACAGTATGGTCCGCCATATAGATGTGGGTGTGCGATCATTATCTCCTCCTTCCACTCACAAGACCATTACAGGTTGCAATCTAGATCGATAACTTCATAGGAGGACTATATATACCTCACTACTTTAGGGTGAGCTCATAAGAGGAAGAAATAGTATAAGAGAAGTGAGAATGGGAACACGGAGGACATCCTTAGATATCCCTCTTTGCCCCAAGAACCAGAGGTGGATATTTGTCTTGGTGTTTGCTTATGCCTCCCATTCCAATTGTTAGGCTTTCCTTCCTATTTCTTTTATCTATCAAGTGTTTCCATCATGAAGGCTTAAGAAAATTTCCCATGTATAGTTGAGGTCCTTTTGGACATGAGACCTTGAAAGTGAGTTGGGAAAAGGAAGCCATGAGTATATCAGAGTGGTGAGCGTGGGAACATGGAGGAAAGCATATACTTCTTCGCCTCTAAGCTTAGGGGCCAAGATTATTTTGTGTTTTCCCAATGACTCCCATGCCTATTGTTCTTAGGTATTCCTTACTTTTACTATTGGCTTGCACGATCATCTTAAAAAATGGCACATCCAGGTTTAGATGATGGGGACGTGAAAGCGAGTCAATAAGAGCAGGAAAAGGAGCATCTAATAGCATTGGGCATGGGGTTATGGAGGAAGGTCCGAACTAGTATTTCACTCTACAACTAGGGTTTAACATTTGTTTCAGAGTTTTCCCAATGTCTCCCATACACTTGATGTATAACTTGTAGAATAAACTATATTTTGTTAAAATTACACATGTTTGAAGAGTGTTATTTTGGGGCATAATAGTATGAAAATTCAAGTGAGACTTCCAAAAATTCCAAACAATCAAAAATTAGCAGACAAAAAAACATGTTGAAGTATATCTTGTTTTGTAGGGTGGATATTGTAACACCCCAGCCACTCCCGGGCCGGGCCTGTCATCCCTGGCAGCTCGCTAGGATTTCTAGACTGGCCCCACAGACCAACACTAGTCTTTTCTGTGCACTTTGTCCTCACTCGTGCGCACCCGGGAATGACTTCCCGGTCGGTCACCCATCCTCAAATTACCCCGGGCCAAGCACGCTTAACCTCGGAGTTCTTTTCAGACGAGCTTCCGGAAAAGAAGTTGCAACTTGTTGGTATGAGTATCCTATCAATCCTATTAAGCCCTAAGCCAGGATCTCACAGATATACAATACTCATTGCATTGACAAATATGAGACACATAATTATACGTACATTCCTACCGTTAGAGGTTCAAAAAAAAATAACACATACATCTAAGCGTATAAATATACCAAGTCAGTATTTAACTATATGACATTGTACTTTCTTTTCAAAATTCTTATATTATATTTTTTAGTTTGTTAGATATATATTAAAATAAATATTGAAATTTATATACTAGATCAAGTATGAAAGCTAAATGCTCCTTTCGGTATAGTTGTACTTACAAGGAGAACACGCAACCTGCTCATAAGTTTTTTTTTGTTGTTAGAATACATAGGTGGTTGCGTATTTTAAGTGGGTTTGAGAGTGTGTTACTAGTATTTCTATGTCGACTTAAAATATTTATTCAGAGTCGCTCCATAGAGACATTTGCATCCCTTTGTAATTCTCCTTATTTTGATTAAATGACCCTCATCGTGGACTTTAAATAGTTATGAGACCCTAGGCTCAAGATGAGCCCGGCTTTAAATTAATGAAGCCAAAGTAACCAACATTGTTCATACAAGCCGTGAACCGGCAACACAACATGAGCACGCCGGCTCGGAAAGTAAAGAGCGCCCACGGCGCAGGTGTAGCAAATGGAGCAACACACAGCTACAACTCCTAGGGGTGAAACCAGCCCCACAAGACTGAATCGTGTCCACTAAGGTGCCAAAAGGAGGGATACAAGCAGGGATGGCGGGTCTCAAGGTGCAGGAGTCTCCCACACCTGCGTGTAGAGCTAACGAATCCTGCTAATTGTCAGCTCCACCGTCTCGCGATCCTGTCTCCTAGCCACTGGCTTCCACACCTGTAGATACATAGCAAGTTTATAGAGAATGTCAGCGGGTTAGGCGGGATACACCCCCTCAATGGTAAATTTGTTCCTAGTTGTCCAAAGAGACCAGACTAGCGCTGCGCAACACATCCACAAAACTCGTTTCGCTTGGCCCGTGTGTCTGCACAACTCTTGGTAGACATCCGAGAAGCAGGTGGGATTCCAGGTACACTGAATCAGCTCCCGCACTGCACTCCACATGAACTTGGCATGATAACATGTGAAGAAAATGTGGTTGCTGTCCTCAAACTCCCCACATAACGCACATCTGCCAGAGGAAGGACCGCGTCGGTGGTGGATGTTATCGTTTGACTTTAAATAGTTATTCCTCAGTGACCTGAGAGATAGCAAAATCATTTCTATAGTTGACTTCGATCATGATCGCAAACTGTTCCAAAACAAAACCGAGTATTGTTAGGGTTGAAGTCAGGGAATCTCGACGCGATTGTAGCAAGCTAGGGAGTGATACGTGTCAAACATATCTATAGTTTTTATTGTTACATGCTTGTTTCATATCATTATTACATGTTTCTACCATCTTTACTTGTGATTTTGGGGCATTTTAATGTATTAACCTATTAACAAGATGCCTAGTGCCAGTTCATGTTTTTCTGCTGTTTTGTATTTCAGGAAATCCTATTCGAGAAAAGTCCTCGGAATTGGCTGAAAATTTACGTGAATTATTTTTATGAAGAAACGAAAACGGAGACCGGAGGACATCCTGAGGGGCCACCCATAGGGTAGGGGCGGCACCCAGCCGTGGCCAGAGGGAGACCCGCATGTGCCCTTGGGGGTCCCCTCGGCCCCCTCCGACGCCTATAAAATCCTAATTACTCTAAAACAATTCGGGGTGACGATTATCTTCCACAAAAGCTCTCCCAAAGCCGCCGCCATCTTAAACCATAATTCGGGAGGGTCTTGAAGATCTTGCTGGCACCCTGTCAGAGGGGAGATTGATCCTGGAGGCCTCTTCATCGACATGGCCACCGTTGGGATGATGCGTGAGTAGTTCCCCTTGGACTATGGGTCCATAGAAGTAGCTAGTATGGTGTCTCTCTCTTTGTGCTTCAATGCTTATGATCTCGTGAGCTGCCCTATATGATCGATGTCGATATTATGTAATGCTACATGTTATGTTTGTTTGGATCCAATAAATTGTAAAGTTATGATCAGATTATTCATGTTATCTTAGTGTTCTATTTATTCTCTTGCATGCTCTCCGATATGTGTGGTCACTTTGGCCAAGTGATTTCTTGTATTCCAAGAGGGAGTATTTATGTGCTAGATGGTAGGTTCATGCCTCGTCCGTGTCTACGCTCGAGTGACAGAAACGTGTAAGGACGAGGATGTGTTGTTGCTATTAGGGGTAAAACACCGGTGTTTATGTCTTCATGATCATGAATATTGCTTACGTCATGTACTGTGCTTAAAGCAATTGTATGTGGCTTGCAACTTAATACCGATGGGTGACATGCTGGATAGCGATCCCTAGGTGGATTTTTAGTCATAGATGTAGTTGGACTATGTTCTATGTATGTTTGACGTGATGCCTACATGAATATTACACATAAATTTCTATAGCATAGCTAGATTAAGTTTTTGTCACAATTATGTCAATTGCCCAACTGTAATTTGTTTACCCATCATGTTTGTATTTTATCTTCAAGAGAGACACCACTAGTGAACCTATGGCCCCCAGTCCACCTTCTTACATTGATTACGACTTAGTTTACTTTATTTCCACCATCGCTTGCTCGCTCGTCTGTTTTCATATTTTGGTCTTTTCACTATAAGATTTAATCCCTTTGTTTTTAGCAGACCTGGAAGATTGACAACATTCCTAGCCATTGGGGCAAAGTGAATTGTTTGAATGTGTGCAGGTCCACGCCTCCAAGCACCTTGTTGGAGACCTCTGAGTCCTACTGGTTCGATAACCTTGGTTCTTACCTGAGGGAAAAACTTGCTGCTTACTACATCCTACACCTTCCTCTTGGGGTGACCACCGATGTTAATTCACTACATCATTGTAGCCATCAGGAAGAGAGATGAGCGAATGAGTGGCTGGTCCGCCTGCACATGCCTTTTCCACCGTCGTCATACCATCTTCCAATGGTTGCATATTATGACATTCAATATGGTGACTGTGAAGGGTGTGAATGCCTTTCTTTTATGCCTAGACACATGTCAAATGAGCATGTGGTTGTTTATTCTCCCTCACCCAAGTCGAATTGAGATCATCAGGAGAAACATGAACAGCTCGCACCAAGTCTTCTATTTGAACACAAATAAATGACACAAGCAGAGGAGACAATTGCAACAAAACACTACTAGAAGTGGCACAAGACTATTTTACGCTAGATAGTCACTCATAGCTTCCTCAAGATACAATGGAAGAAAGATTAACCGCCACATCAATGTTTTTCTACGAATAGTACAACGACACGATGCCTCCAAGCCAATTACCACTTGGAAACACACGGCAGGCACGAGCTATCAGGTTCAGGCAAAACAAATGGAAAAACAAATATACCATTACAAACGGAACAAAAAATTTACATTGCCAGTGTAGCTTGCAACACCACCGACAGACCACAGTTACAAATCTGGTCGACAAGCAAACAAACACGTGTCTCAGACCAATATATATGCATTCAACATACAAGTTAACATCTGACAAACACTCCAGACTTGTTAACTTTCCCTTTGTTGTTGTCTTGACAACATAAATCAAGTTAATCCTAAAAACATATTTAAAAACCTAATGGTTTCATCTGGTCACCTAGTACCAATCAACATATAAAAGAATAATCTTGGCCAGTGCCAATACTTTAGAAAAACTTTGTAGAAAATAAATATCATTTAAAAGAAGGATTAAGTTCTTACCTATGTTCTGTTGATGCAAAAAAAAATTCTCCCAATTTTTGGAACAAAATTAGTAGACCTTTTCCGTTTGAACAATGAGGCTTTCCTTATGAGTTATGAGCTATGAGAACACCGTCTAAGTGATTCCTATACCATGGGATCATTTGTAAATTTCAGAGTATTCAAATATCATGGTAATAATCAAAATATTAATGCCAAAACTCCTGACATTTATTTTGACTATTTCTAGAACAAAAGAAAGCCCAACAAAGACATTCTGATATTTTGAGAAATTGTTGCTCGTCGGCCGAGGCACATACTCCACTCATTGTTCACCTGCAATCTTGCCATGTCCTGGAGCTTGCGGCACGAACAATGGCCTAGATTCATTCTCGTCCGAGCCACCCTCTCCTCACTTGCCATTATGTGTGCAAGGAGTAGCACGCTAAGGTAAAGGTGGGGTGAACGCATGGAGGACTACGGTGATTGGGCATCACGACCGGTAAGCGCGTCAATGAGGATTCACGTGTTATGAGCCAAGCCAGCTCCCCCTATATGTTCTTTAGGGCCAAAGGCAGTGCCAGACCAGCTCCGTGCTATGATAGTCCTTCTTTGGCTCTTACTCTTCATCATTTACAGTTATAATTCATGATCCCATGTTCCTGTGCTAGCTTGTTTGTACATGATATGATTTTTTTGCATGGGTCACTGGATCACAATTGTTAATGTACATGTCATACGTTAAATTCTATGATATCGACATAGGCCAGATTGATCATAAATAATACGACCTAGTTTGATGACAAATTTGCAACGTGTATCTAGTTATCTATTCCATATGAGTAACTCCGAAGGAAAACAATGTAATGAACCATGAAATCGTGAAAATTTATTTTTTTCTTTGACACACACCCAAATATATTGTTGTTTTACATGAGGAAAAGGCGTGAAGATGACACAAAGTATACAAAATTTTCCAACCAATGCTATCCAAACCAATGGCGAAAGGATCAAGCAAATAAAGCTAAATCTGAGACATAAACAAGAAACTGAAACTGAAGTAGTGAAGATGTCTATCCCCCCCCCCCTCCTCTCCTCCTGTTTGGCAATAGTTTGCAAATGAAAAGGAAGAGGAAGGAGGACCTAATAACAATAGGCATGGGAGGCATCAGTAACACTCAAAAACAAATGTCAAACCCTAGATGTAGAGGGAAACACTAGTTAGGCCTTCCTCCATGACCCCATGGCCAATGCCAGTAGATGCTCTTTTCTTCCTCTTCCCTAATTTGCCCATGTCCCCTTTTTCAAGATAATCGTGCAAGCCAATAGGAAAAGGAAGGAATAACTAAGAACAATAGGCATGGGAGGCATCAGGAAAACATAAGACGATCTTGGCCCCTCAATGTAGAGGCAAAGAAGTATAGGCTTTCCTCCATGTTCCTGATGACCCACAAGTATAGGGGATCTATCGTAGTCCTTTCGATAAGTAAGAGTGTCGAACCCAACGAGGAGCAGAAGGTGTTGACAAGTAGTTTTCAGCAAGGTTTCACTGCAAGCACTAAAAGAGAAATGTTTTTGGATTTTTGATTTAAAGAACAAATGAAGAACAAGTAAATAAAAGAGTGCTACAATAATTGCAGCAAATAGCCCAATCCTTTTAAGCTCAAAGGACAGGTCGGTTGTGTTACTTATGAAGATTAAAACGTTCTCGAGGACACATGGGAGTTTCTGCCTAGCCAGTTTCATTGCACGCCGGTGATTAACCTTCAATGTTTTGATAAAGTGCTGTGTGGGTGAACCTATGCTAATGCACCGCCCTTACTTGGACAAATACATACTTGTGATTAAACCCCTTGCAAGCATCCGCAACTACAAGAAAGTAATTAAGATAAAAACCTAACCACAGCCTTAAACTCCGAGACCCTACGCTCCCTAGTGCACTAGTTCACAAATTGGGGTTTAGGTTTCGGCCACTCCTGCAACCCTACCATAAGAAAACTAAATACACTATGCATTCCCCTAGGCCCTTTGAAAGGTTAAGTATCATGTAGTCGACTTTCACACGATACCACTAGAGGAATAACACCACAACATAAATCAAACCATTAAATATTACTCAACATTATGCAATTACTAGCAACTAGGCTTTCCCCATGTCCTCAAGAACCAAACGAACTACTCACAAGACATCATATAGATCATGATCAGAGGTGATATGAATAAGGGTAACAATCTAATCGTAAAGATAATTCACCGATAAAACTCTCAAGCATCAACTAAAAGTGGTAATCAATACCCGGGATACGATTCCAATGAACTAATAACAAAACAATGACGATTGCTACAGCGGGATGAGATGGGACGGTGACGGTGATGATGGTGCTGATGATGGAGATGGTGTTGATGATGATCCCGATGATGCTTGGCGTGATGGCGATGACGATGGTGGCGATCCCCCCCCCCCTCCGGGAGGGAAATTCCCCGGCAGATTTCTCCCTGCTGGAGCTCTTCTTCTCTCTGTCTGGTTTCCGCCTCGTGCAGGCGGCGGAAAAATTCCTCTTCGATGCCCCCGATGTTTTTAGGTCAAGGGTCAATAATACGCCAAGGGCCCGTGGGTGCTGGCCGCCCCTGCCCCTGGGAGCTCGCCTCCGTGCCCCCTTTCGGCTCCGTGACTTATTCTTCGTAATATTGACTTTCTTATTTTCCTGGAATTTTCTGAGCTTCCGACGTCTGGTATCTTGACAGGTACTTTTCCAGCTGATTTCTGGCTCCGGTAGATGCATCCCCAATAATTGCCAATCATGCAAAATAAGATAAAATAACATAAGTATTGCATCATAATATGAAATATATCAATGAATAAAGATGAATTATGATGTAAAATAGTGATGCAAAATGGACGTATTAGTTCCCATGCCCACCGCTCTGAGATACTCATGGCTTCCTTTTCCTATTTCACTCTCAAATGTTACATGTCCAAAAGACGTAAACTATACATGGGTAATTTTATTAAGCTTTCATTATGGAAACACTTGTGAGATAAAAGGAAAAGGAAGAAATACCTAAGAACAATAGGAATGGGAGGTCTAGGGAAATACTAATACAAATATCCACCTCTAGTCCTAGAGACGTCAGGATTTTTTTTGTGTTCCCATTCTCACGGCTCTTAGAATATTTCTTCCTCTTCTGAGCTCACCCTGAAGGAGTTTGATTATAAAAATTTAAGAGTAAGTAGATCGAATGTGTGAGGTATAAATAGCCCTCTTACATAGTGTGATAGAGTGCAAAATGTACTGATCTTGTGAGCATTGGGAGGAGATCAATGACCGCACACCCACACGTACATGGTGCACCATAAAGTATCAATGAATGACAGTGGGTCATGTAACATCTACGGTTAATATGAGCACACGGAGGGATGATATGGGGGATCTTTTGTCATGCCCATCTAGAGAGAACAAAAAATGGTCGGTAAGATAATGTAGGCTTTACCAGGAGGGGTATTTACAACATGTGCTAAAGAGAAGAGGAAACTAACTAAAAGGGAGATGTTGACACTGCCACTAGCACTATGGTCAGTAGAAAGGAGAAAGACGCTAATTTATTTTTTGATAACCAGCTAGATGCGAAAGGATGTATTAAGAGCATGTTCTGGTGTGATTGCCAGGCACATCAGGACTGTCAAGATTTTGTTGATGTAGTTGTGTTTGACAATACTTACAAGTAGAATCGATTTTGTATGTCATTCATTCCTTTCATTGGTCTGGACTGTACAATGTATTCATGTGAGATGTTATATCACACGAGTCCGAAGCTACCAATATTTGGCTAACTGAGACATTTTCTAGAGCAATGTATCAGTAGAAGTCAAAGTCGGTAATCCTTAATGGGGATGTTGTGATGATCGAGGCTATTCGGAAGGTCACTACAGATGTGCGGAGCCATTTATATGACTGGCATATCGAAAATATATGCAAAATCACCTAAGTTACAAGTGTTTGAAGGAGTTCAGGTCGCTTTATACTATGTTGCTTCACTTGCCACCTTTTAGGAGAGATGGAACATATTTGTTCAAAAATGGAAAACGGATAAAACCAAAGATTGGATGAGTTTGGATTTATAGTTTTTCCTTCTTGTGTACCTTTGACTCCTTGTGCACGACTACAGGGTACATGCTTACTTATATTTTCTGTACGAACGTAACAGTTTAAATTATTTTTCTTTGTTGTTATTAACTAAAGTTAAAATCTACGGGATTTTGAAAATTGAAGGTTTACTTGGCAAACGCATCATGAATAGCAGAAAGTGATACTTACGTGCACAAAGTTCAGAAATTAGGTCCATGACATATGTGATATGTCTTGTTCTTGATCCTCCCTCCTCTCACTCTTGAAAAGAATCTGAGAGAGCACATGGTTCCTTTTTCTTGCTTCTTACCTTCCTATAAATGCACCACCTTGGGTTGGACTATTTCACATTAACTAATTTGGGTAGACACTGCCATTGGCTACGGTGCCTTATTGTGTACTCCCTCCGTTCCATATTAGATGATTTTCAAATGAATGTATCTAGATGTAATATATGTCTAGATACATCCATTTAGAAGTCACCTAATATGGAACGGAGGGAGTACCATGTAGTAGGTGTTCTTTTAGTTTTTGCTTTGCTCACAGGATTGTACAGTCTAGAGCAATGCAGTAGAGGCATATATATACTTTAGAAGACTACAACCTTGTTCAATAGTATGAGCTTTTTGTTGTTAAATTTGTGGATTTTAAGGGTTGGAGTGTCAGCGGGGAAGAGGAAGAGAGGGTCTCTAAGAGCAGTTGGAATAGGAACATGGAGGAAAGCATGAGATCGATTTTTCCTCTACTAAAAGGAGGCGGAGATTCTCTCTATGCTTTCCCGATGCCTCCTATGCCTATCGTTCTTAGGTACTCCTTCCCCTTCCTTTTGGCCTGGACAATTACTTTTAGGGGAGAAACGAGAAAGTACCAATGCATAGATTTAAATGATGAGGTGTTGGAAGTGAGTCGGGACGAGGATGAAACGAGTGTCTAAGAGCATTGGGTATGGGAACATGGAGGAAAGCAGAAACTCTTCTTTGACTCTGAAACTAGGGGTTGAGAGAATTGTTTCCCATGTTTTCCCGATGCCTCCCATGCCTATTGTTCTTAGATGTTCCTTCCTCTTCCTTTTGGCTTGCACAAGACAACAACGATATAAATTTTATACCTACATAGTGCGGATTTGAGGGTGATTCAAGAATATGAAAAATAGAGGGTCTACATGCAGTGAGCATAAGAGCATAAAAAATCTCCTTATGAATTTAGAGGCTATTATTTTATTTTGTATTTTCTCAACGCCTCCCATGCATGTTTTATTCTGAATTTAGAGGCTAATATTTTGTATTTTCTCAACGTGGCGGTGTTGCGGTGGCCCCACAAACAATGAAGGAGGAGCACCGACGCCTCGACGACTGGCAAATCGTGCCCGCCGAAGCTCCACCAGTGGTGTCGAGGCATCACGAGGTAAGGCAGATGCGTGCAGGCCCAAACTACTCGGTGGTGACATCAGCAGCGCAGGCATGAGGCGAGCTGGCATGGGAAGCCGACGGCGGCTAGCAGACTGAAATGAGTTTCCATTTAGTCTCAAACCGGCCCAAACTTAGGGCCAAACAAACAGCCTGAATTTAGCTCACGCGGACAGAAGTGGACAGTTTGTGTGCCGTCGTTTGAGTTGCCATGAGCCTGCGCGTGCCTTTCCCATCGTCGTAGGGAGAAGAGATGGATGACGACGGTAGATGTGCCTTCGGTGGAGATGGGGATTTATATGGAAGCTCCTTCGGCTGGTGGAATGCGTTTCTTCTTTTCTGGGCTGCGTACGTGGCTGGCGGGTACGGCAACGAAAAATATTATTCGTTCGTGATTTTGGTGTGGCTCGGTTTTTCCTCTTGTGAAGCTTGATAGCCCAAATCTGTGCATACTTCAACGCCTGTAAACAAGCCATGCATAGATTTGGGGTATGACCAAAGTCCATGTTGAAACCAACTCCCAGCTGCTTGTACAAGGAGTGACCAGCAATGATCAAGACCTCTCGATGAATGGTGCGATCTTACTGTCCAAGTTTTCACCCAACAGGCTCGCGTCTCTCGTCGCCCCCCGCGCGGGTGACCGAGGCGCCCAAACCCTAGCCGCCGCCAGTCCGCCCCCGCCTCCCTTCCCCCCTGCTGCCGCCGGCGAGTGCTGCCGGGCAAAGCTTGCACGGTGCCGGCGGCGGTGGGACCTCCTCTTCCCCCTCCCGTTGTGGCGATGACGGTGCGGGTCGTGGCGGACGAGATGGGCAGCGTGCTCGGCGAGGGGCGCGCTGGCGCGGCCTCGGCGGCGTGGTGGCCTTACGGAAGATCCCGCCGGCCGTGCTTGCCGGGTGCGGCGGCGGCTAATGACCCCGGCGTTCTGGCCCTGCAGCGGTGGCGCAGGCCAGATCTGGGCCACCCAGGGCCTGATCTGGGCCGAGCGGGGGCCCTGGCACCCTCGGGCAGTCGTTGCTCGGTTTGGGTGCCGATCCTGCTCGCGGCGGCGGCCTCCCGTGCCTGCTGCTCGCTGAAGCATGCTCTGCTCGCGGAGGTGTGCGTGCACAGATGCTCGCGGTGGCCGGCCTGCTGGACGGCACCTCCCTCCTTCAACAACAACTGTCGAGGCTTCGTCCCCCTGCGCCGTGTCCCCAAGCGACCTGCACTGCCGTCTCCAGGCTGCCCTACTCCGGCGGTTTTCGGGGGTCCTTCTCATGGGTCGGGGCGAAATCCCCACGCGGTGATGGCCGACGCTGTCAACGATGGCACCCGAGGGTGCCGCTACCTCCCTGGAGGCGTTGGCATGATCCTGGTTGGACTTCCTCCTCGAGCACCGGGGAAACCCTAGGTCTGGCTTGCCGGATCGGGCAGCGGCAGCGTCTCCGCGTTGTTCCCCTCTTGAAGGCGATGTTTGGGCTATGGGGAGTTCCCGATGTGGCGATTGGAGTCTGGCGATGCGTTGATCTGGAGTAGATCATGGCATAGGGTGCGGACCTCCGGGGATGTATGCCGGCGCCAACACTTACCGGGCGACTATTACACCAAGTCCAGCCGGGTCCTGCCTTCCACCTGCCGACTCTCTAGGCAAATGGGTGTTAGGTACGTTGGCCTGGGCAATCTAGGAGTGGCGGTCATCCTTGGAGGTGTCGGCCATTGGCGTTGCCCTGTTGCTCCGAGTCTCAGACGCCTCACCATTCTTGGCTGGAGGTAAGGCTGGGTGAAGCCTTCGGTTGAGCCACCTCCTCATGTTGTTGTTGTCGTGTCGATGCGAATGCCCGGCAATGATTCGATTGCTTAGAACAAGCGACCATGGGTGGTACATAACTGAACAACGGGTTAATCACAACCACTCACTCTCTGTCACCTACGGGGAGAAGGTATTCTGGCCTTCACACAAACACATTGACGCTTACACAAAAGATTTAGTTCGGCAGTTGAGGGAAAACAATATTAATGTCGGTAAGGTGTATAGTATAATTGGGAGTTTTTTTGGTGGTGTTGGGAATGTCCCATTCACAAAAAGAACACTAAAAAACCTTTGTGGGAGGATTAGTAAGGAGCAGGCTGATGACGATGTTAGGAAGACAATGAAAGTGTTTGCAGAGATCGGGGCGGCAGATATGGAATTTACATACAGAGTGCTAGCTGATACGGACAGTAGGATAAAGAACCTTATGTGGACAAACGGTTCAAGCCGTATGCAATACAAGTTCTTCGGGGATGTCGTGACTTTTGACACAACTTATAGGACAAACCTGTACGACATGCCATTTGGCCTATTTGTTGGGGTGAACAACCACTTCCAGAGTATAATACTAGGTGGTGTGTTGCTACGAGATGAGCAAAAAGAAAGCTTCGATTGGGTTTTCACGGAGTTTGTTAGGATGATGGGCGGAGAGGCACCGAAAACAATACTGACTGGTACGTTGTCTGTGCATTAATTTTTTTAATTTGCACAAATGAAGTTGCAATGCAGGATGGCGAAAACCCTGACTCTATGGTGCATGCAGATCAGAGCCGAGCAATGGAGCTGGTGATAAAGAATGTTCTGCCTGGGACAGTTCACCGGTGGTGCAAATGGCACGTGCTGAAGAAGGCAAAGGAGAACTTGGGCCCTCTATACGGTAAAAAGAGCGATTTCAGGGTTGAGTTCCATAAAGTTATCAACCACATGCTCACTGCAGACGAGTTTGAGAGCGCATGGTCTCTGCTCATGGAGAAGTATGGTGTTCAGTCGCACCCGTATTTAACACAGTTATATGAGGTAAGACATACATGGGTCAAGCCGTACTTCAAGGGTGTTTTTTGTGCGAAAATGACCAGCACACAACAGAGTAAGAGTGCTAACATGATGCTTAAGAGCTACGTCCCACCCGGTTGTCCGATGAATATGTTTGTTAGGCACTACATGAGTCTTTAGCATGACAGGGAGGCAGATGAGAGCTATGAAGAAAAGGGCACAAAAGTGGTGAGACTGTTTTCCATTTAAATGATCGTTTTTGTTTGTATTTATATTTTTTGTTTGGGCTGTCTGTGACCGTATGTTAAAGTTTTCTTTACATCTGCAGGCCAGGGCGGTGCTCCGTGCTAACCTGCCAATTGAGGAGCACGCAATTAAATTATACACAAGGGCAATGTTCGAGTAATTTGGCCAGAATCTGTATCAGGCAGGTGTGTACCGCGTTGAGGAGAAAGAGAAAGGTGTGTTGTATCCGGCGAAACACATGAAACCGGAGAAAAGAGAGAGGTGGTGCAGGGTTGTGTTTGAGGTCAGAATCCGGCTGGAAGACTCCTTCTGTGAGTGCGAGTGTGGTTTGTTTGATCACATGGGAGTGGTTTGCTGCCATGTTCTGAAGGTTTGTGATCTTGTTTTTGTTCTGTTATTTGTGTTATGTGACCTCCTATTTTCCGTTGTCGGATAAGCTTTTTTTTTCTTTTATGGACAGGTGATGGATTATTTGGGTGTCGATACGATACCAGAGAAGCATATTTTGAAAAGGTGGACACGCGATGCAAGGGATGTGCTGCCGGATCACTAGGCAGTTTACCAGAATGACCATACCTCGTCGAGGTCTTTTACATACCGACATTCAACTTTGTATATGCAAGCACTGGAGCAGGTTAGGCTGGGGGATGCAAGTGTTTAAGCTTACGACAAACTGTCTGAACTTTTTAGCACTAATCTGGTGGTGATGGCACCATACAATGATAAGAAGGACGGGTTGGGACTTGAGGATAGGCCATCAGGTGGGAGGGAAGGGGCGGAGTGCACAGATTTGGTCGCTTTCGGGTCGGTGGGCATGGGAGATCCGGAAGGGGGTGATCTTGCCGGATTAGATGCTCCACTGAAGATGCGTGGAGCTGGGAGGCCAACTAATAGCAGGGACAGGGCACCATACGAACCGACTGCAGGTTTGAGTAAACGAACACGTTTCTGTACAATATGCAGGTGAAGTGGGCACAAGAGGACGACTTGTCCTCAGAGGGGTGATGAACCAAAGCAGCCTCGAAAAGTTGGGAAATGCAGCAAGTGTGGTTTGCCTGGGCACAGGAAGAATACTTGCACTAAGCAGCTTGTTGGCTAGGCTGTGTTTTTTGTGTGTGTTGTGGAAGTGCTGTATGTCCGTGGAGCAAACAGGAGATGTATTATGTAAGTTGGCTGGCCATGAGCCGTCTGATGATTAATCAACTTTGATCACTAGACAAGTGCGTGCTGGAGAGGCGTACTGGACAAAGTGCATGGTTACAATTGTCTGGCCTGCCTCCATATTGTATTTCATTGTCCAAGTATTGTTGGGCTTGTTATTTCTTGATTTTGGCCTAACATGTGGCTACGATTTTGCTGGTTAATGTTGATGTTTGTAGGAGAGGTGCATTCAAGTCCGTGGAATAGGATAAGCACTAAGCTAAATGAACATGCAGAGACGAGCCGCTAGTCGGCAACATAAGAAATGTTTGATTGTGGCATTAATTCGCTGTGCCAACCGAACTGTGCAATAACGTTGGGTGGCTGATTTCAAATTCGAAATTCAAAAAGGGATGCCCTTTTAGGAGGGAAAACAGCCTGGTCCTGGCTATAAGAATGTAGTTTCCCTATCTGGAGTGCATACACTAGTGGAAACAGGGCCATCGGTTTGGCCCTTTCGTCCCAGTTCCCTTACGAACCGGTACCAATGGGGACAGTAGTCCCGGTTCGAATTCCCAGGGCGCCGGCCAGGGCCAGTCCCGGTTCGTAGGGGACCTTCAGTCCCGGTTCGTGATACAAACCGGCGCTAAAGGGTCGCGGCAGGCGGCTGCAGGGGTGGGGCCAGCGCGAGCAACCTATAGTCCCAGTTTGTCATACGGACCGGGACTAGAGACTGACCTTTAGTACCGGTTCATAACACGAACCGGGACTAATGTTTCCCCTATATCATCCCCCACCCCCGACCTGGCCATGGCCATTTTTGAGCTCCGAGTTCATTACCATTTTCTCATCTATTTCCTCTCCCGAGCTCGAGTTCGTCCCTAGTTTTTCCCACCATTTGTCAAGATTGACGGCGCCTCATCTATCCAGGGTTAGTCACTTTCCGGACGTTTGATACAAGCTTATTTCGTTGCTCTTAGCTCCTTTCATTTTTTAGTGCTAGCTCGGTGTTGTAAAAGTAAGTTAGGGTTCATTTATTTAATGCAATTTGAGGGAGTGACGTTGTGAGCGGCTCAATGCCCTGGTGCTTTCGAAAAAATGTAAAACAATCAAAAATTTCAAAAAATGCGAAAAAAAAATCATGCAGTACTGACCCATGGCGCATCTCGGTGAAAAATTTCGCACTGAAATGTATCGTATGCGCCTAGGCAAAAAATGACAAATGCATCGACAGCATGTGAGATCCGAAAATTGAATTTTTTGTCGAATTTGTCATTTGTCAGGGCGCATCGAGAATTTCGGTGCGAAATTTTCATGGCGATGCGGGACCATGGTTCAGGTACGTGCATGATTGTTTTCGCATTTTTTGGAAAGTTTTCAATTTTTTATTGCTCCCGAAAAAAACGGGAGCATGTGAGCCCGGGCACCATATTGAATTTCCCCAATTTGAGCTCAAATTAAAGTATAATGTGTGGGTTTTAGTGTCGTCCGGTCCCCGTCCTCACCGCCGTCGATCGTCCGCGCCGGCCGTCTCGTCACCGGCACCACCTCGGTGAGCCTCTTGTTTTTCTCTTTTGTTTTAAAAAAACTTATTTATATGATTTAGATGCATAGTTATTATTTCTATAATTTCTACGTTTTTTATATGTATAGTGCCATGGTTTTGATATCCGTCCCCGTTGTCCCTCGTCCGGTCTATGATTCGGATGTGGTTGAACCGGAAATTCCAACCGACCCTATTGTGGAGTTTTTGAAAAAGAAAATAATGATTTGAAAGCAAAATTAAAAGAAGTGAAAATCTTAGTCTTCAATGCCTAGAAGAGAAGATGAAATTGGAGCTGATCTTGCCGACATCGTCGATAACACAAGATCAAGATGGATGCAATGCGCTTGAAGATTAGAAAGATTAGAAAATATGTCGTTCATAAAGAGGCTTGGTATCATTATGTTGTTGGTTCAATAATTACCGTAGTTGCGATTTTGATCATATTTGTTGTTGGGTTTAAATTCTTTAGATAGTTGTATGTTAGTTTCAATTAATGTGTGTTTTATGAGACTATGTATTACATTTGATCACTACTCTACTTTAGTTTTAATGTGATGAACTTATATTAATTAATTTGGTCACTATTATATATTCATGATGTAGTGCAATGGTTTTTGATATATTTATATAATACAGATGAGCCGGCAATGGATGTATGGTGACCGACGTTATCCCGACTTTATTAATGGCATGCATTATTTTCTCCGTGTGGCTGAGACAAACAAGCCACCGAATGGTTTTATTTCTTGTCCATGTAGTGTCTGTAAGAATACTCAAGATTACTCTACCTCAGAAACCATTCACGTCCACCTGTTGAAGTCCGGTTTCATGTCCGGTTATAATTGTTGGACCAAACACGGAGAAAGAGGGGTTATAATAGAAGACAATGAAGAAGAAGAGGATAATGACAACTATCCTATGTTCGCTGAACACGGTGGTACTACAATGGGGGAAGACGGAGCTGAAGAAGAGCCCATTGTTGATGAGCCCGATGACATTCTTCGTCGTGCCATTCTTGAAGCGAAGATAAACTGCGGAAGTAAAAAGAGAGGTTGAAATTGGAGAGAATGTTAGAGGATCACAATAAATTGTTGTACCCAAATTGCGAAGATGGCCAGAAAAAGCTGGGTACCACACTGGAATTGCTGCAATGGAAGGTAGAGAATGGTACTTCTGACAAGGGATTTGAAAATTTGCTGAAAATAATAAAGAAGATGCTTCCAAGGGATAACGTATTGCCCCCCAGTACGTACAAAGCAAAGAAGGCTGTCTGCCCTCTAGGATTAGAGGTGCAGAAGATACATGCATGCATCAATGACTGCATCCTCTACCGCGGTGAGGAGTACGAGAATTTGAATGCATGCCCGGTATGCGGTGCATTGCGGTATAAGATCAGGCGAGATGACCCTGGTGAAGTTGAGGACGAGCCGCGCCCCAAGAAGAGGGTTCCTGCGAAGGTGATGTGGTATGCTCCTATAATACCACAGTTGAAACATTTGTTTCAAAACAAAGAGCATGCCAAGTTGTTGCGATGGCACAAAGAAGACCGTAAGAAAGACGTGATGCTGAGACACCCCGCTGATGGGTCGCAGTGGAGAAAAATCGACAGAGAGTTCCCGACATTTTCAAATGACGCAAGGAACTTAAGATTTGGTCTAAGTACAGATGGCTTTAATCCTTTTGGGGAGCAAAGCTCAAGTCATAGCACCTGGCCTGTGACTCTATGTATCTATAACCTTCCTCCTTGGTTGTGCATGAAGCGGAAGTTCATTATGATGCCAGTGCTCATCCAAGGCCCGAAGCAACCCGGCAACGACATTGATGTGTATCTGAGGCCATTTGTTGAAGAACTTTTAGAGTTGTGGCGTGAAGAAGGTGTACATGTGTGGGATGAGCACAAACAAAATGAATTTAACCTACGGGCGTTGTTGTTTGTAACCATCAATGATTGGCCTGCTCTTAGTAACATTTCAGGACAGTCAAACAAGGGATACAATGCATGCACACGCTGTTTAGCTGAGACTGAAAGTATATATTTGGGAAACAAGAATGTGTACCCGGGGCATCGTCGATTTCTTCCAAAATAGCATCCCGTAAGAAAGAAAGGCAAGTATTTCAAAGGTGAGCCAGATCACCGGACGAAGCCTACCCG
Source organism: Puccinellia tenuiflora (assembly GCA_012064385.1). Classification (NCBI taxonomy): domain Eukaryota; kingdom Viridiplantae; phylum Streptophyta; class Magnoliopsida; order Poales; family Poaceae; genus Puccinellia; species Puccinellia tenuiflora. The sequence continues at coordinate 221,653 of QRDG01000329.1, read as the reverse complement.
TCCTACTGTGGATGTTATATATGATATGGTCAAGGATTTAAGAGTAATCTTTGGAAAGGGTGTTGGCGGACAATCTGTTCCGAATGACGCTGACGGACACATACCGATGTGGAAGAAAAAATCTATATTTTGGGAGTTACCCTATTGGAAAATCCTAGAGGCTCAGTCTGCAATTGACGTGATGCACGTGACGAAAAATCTCTGCGTGAACCTACTAAACTTCTTGGGCGTGTATGGGAAGACGAAAGATACACCGGAATCACGGCAGGACCAGCAACATATGCACGAACGAGACAACCTGAATCCAGAGAAGTATCAAGGTCCTACCAGCTACGCTCTTACCAAGGAAGAGAAGAAGATCTTTTTTGAAGTCTTTAGCAGTATCAAGGTCCCGTCTGGCTTCTCGTCGAATATAAAGGGAATAATAAACATGACAGAGTTAAAGTTCGAAAACCTAAAGTCTGAGGACTGCCACGTGATTATGACACAATTACTTCCGGTTGCATTGAGGGGGCTTCTGCCGGAAAATGTTCGAGTACCCATTGTGAAGCTATGTGCATTTCTCAATGCAATTTCTCAGAAGGTCATCAATCCAGTAACTCTACCAAGTTTACAGAAGGATGTGGTCCAATGTCTTGTCAGCTTCGAGTTGGTGTTCCCACCATCCTTCTTCAATATTATGACGCACCTCATAGTTCACCTAGTCGAAGAGATTTCCGTTCTCGGTCCTGTATTCTACACAACATGTTCCCCTTTGAGAGGTTCATGGGAGTCTTAAAGAAATACGTTCATAACCGTGCTAGACCAGAAGGAAGCATCTCCAAGGGCTATGGAACAGAGGAGGTCATTGAGTTTTGTGTTGACTTCATTCCTGACCTCAAGCCAATCGGTGTTCCTCAATCACGCCATGAGGGGAGACTGCGGGGAAAAGGCACGCTAGGAAAGAAAGCAACAATATGTATGGACAGGCATGCTTTCAGTCAAGCACACTACACAGTTCTACATAATTCCATCTTGGTGGCTCCGTATATCGAGGAACACAAGAATAGTTTACGCTTGAAATACCCGGAGCAACCTAAAGATTGGATTGATGGAGAACACGTGAAGAATTTCGGAGGTTGGTTGCAAACACATCTCATTAATGACACCACTGTTGGAGAACAGCTATACTTGTTGGCCAAGGCACCATCTTCGACTATATTGACTTTTCAAGGGTACGAGATAAATGGGAATACATTTTACACGGCCGACCAAGATAAAAAGAGCACCAACCAAAACAGTGGTGTCCGCTTTGATGCAACTAACAACAATGGGCAAAAGGACACATATTATGGTTACATAGAGCAGATATGGGAACTTGACTATGGACCTTCTTTTAAGGTCCCTTTGTTCTGGTGCAAATGGTTCAACCTGACAGGCGGGGTACATGTAGACCCAAAGTACGGAATAACTACAGTGGATCTCAAGAATCTTGGGTACGACACCGAACCATTCGTCCTAGCCAGTGAAGTGGCTCAGGTTTTCTATGTGAAGGACATGTCTAGCAGGCCGAAGAAAAGAAAATATATATAAGCAAGCGAATACATCATACGACGAGGCAAAACGCCACATAGTTCTTTCAAGGAAAAGAAACATCGTGGGAGTGGAGGACAAGATAGACATGTCAGAAGATTATAATAAGTTTGATGAAATTCCCCCCTTCACAGTGAAAACTGACCCAAGCATCGTGTTGAATGATGAAGATTGTCCATGGTTACGGCGTGATAAGAAGAAAAGGACACACACGAAGAAGTTTATAGCACAACACTAGAGACGGATGTTGATGGTGATGCTTAATAATGTACGAAATGTTTTTTTATCCTGGTTCTATGTGTAATAATCGGTAAAATAGTGTTGACTAAGGAGTTTAGGATTTTCATTGAATAAGAAAACCCATTTTTTATTTTTTTAGTGTCACGGTTTGAAATCTATGTCAAATTTTAATACATTCAACATAGTTAAATTTGAAAATAACCAGTACCAAATGATTCTATATGTCCATAGCTTAAGTTTGATATAAAGTTTGTCCGATTTGAACAATTAAATTAATAGAATAACATAAATCAGGAAAAAGAAAAATACAAAAAATACAAACGACACTTTAGTCCCGGTTGGTGGCTGCAACCGGGACTGAAGGTCTGCTTTGGTGCGCTAATTTGGCAGAGGCCCAAAAGAATTGGACCTGCAGTCCCGGTTCGTGGCTGCAACCGGGACTAAAGTGGCCGTTGGTCCCGGTTTGTGGCTGGAACCGGGACTAAAGGCCAATTAGTGCCTTTTAGGTTCCCCGCATCCTCTCGTCCCCCATTTTGCCGCCAGCCCAAGAAGACGAAGGACGCCGCCAGGCTGCCGCGCCGTGCTCCCCTGCTCCCATGCCGCCGCCGTCTCCTGCTCCGGTCACCACGGCTACCCTCTTCCTCGCCGTCGAGTTCCACGAGCTGGGCGGCCGTGAATCAGCCGAAATCGGCCCCCTTTTTCGTCCCCACGTCTGGCTGCCACGCCGTGCTCTCCCTGTTCCCGTGTCGCCGCCGTCGCCGCCGCCATCTCCTGCTCCGGTCACCGCGGCAACCCTCTTCCTCGCCGTCGAGTTCCACGAGCTGGGCGGCCGTGAATCGGCCGAAATCGGCCCCCTTTTCCGTCCCCAAGTCCGGATCCGGTGCCCTCGTCGACCTGCTGCTCGCAGTTGTCCCCCGAGCATCCAACACCCACGCCGCCATCCCCCGCACGCGGAAGGTACGCAACCCTATCCTCTCCCCTCCTCCCTCGCTCAAAAAGGCCTAAATCGCGCGGCGGTTCCGGCAACCCCAGATCGGCGGCGTGCTAACTCTAAATCGGCGGCGGAACCACGATCGGCGGCAGGGACATTGAATGTATGGCGGGAATATTCATAGATTAAAAGGCCTAATGGCCATTACATTCATAGATTAAAAGGCCTAATGGCCGTTACAATTAGGGGGGTGGGGGACACGGTGGGCGGCGCCGGAGTCCTAGTCCTCGTTGTCAGAGAGGACGATGTAGCCCGGCGCATTCCACAGATGGGCCGGCGGCTGCACCTCCGGTGGAACCTGGTGCTCCTCCGGCTCCTGGTGCGGCGGCGGAGGCGGCGGCTCCTGGCGCTGGGGCGACCAACTGCCACCGGTGAAGCCCTACGACTGGCCAACAAGTCCTAGGGGAAGGGGAGGAACTTGCTGGTTCTGCTCCACCTCCTCGGCCTCTTGTTCCTGGATCAGCTGCTGCCACCAGGGCAGTGCAAGCTGCTGCGGCGGTGGCGGCGGCGGCATTAGGGCGGCGGCATGCACGACAGCTTCCCAACGCCTGACCTCGTCCTCGACGAGGGAGCGGTGGGACGCCTCGTAGGCGGCCTGCATCTCCGGGTCCTGCTCGTCGTCGTCGTCTTCCTCCTCGAACCAGAGCTCCTGCTCGTGGCCGGGCGGCGGCGCGGGGTACGCCGCGGGCTCCTGCGGTGGTGCTGGGGCCGGCGCGAAGAAAGCGCGGCGGCGGTCGTCGTGCTCGTCCCGGAACCACCGATCCCAGCGGGGGGACTCCGGCGCGTAGGCCGGGTCGTTGTAGAGGTCCGGTGGGAGGAGACGGCGGCGGCGCGCGATCTCAACCACCCTCACCCGGCCGCTGGCCGGAATCGGTGGCACCTTAATCCGTTGCGGATTCAGGTGCCAGTCGTCCGGCAGGTGGACGTCCGGCCAGTCGACGGGGGTGGCATTGTTCCAATGCCACCAACACTCCTCCACGCGGACGTAGTGCCGCATCCTCTTCTTCTTGTTGTTCTTCGGCGCCGGGTCCGCTGCACCGGCACGGCGCGTCGATCGGAGGACCCGCACGCCGTCCGGTGCGATGCCGAACGTCGCCGGCGGTGGTGGAGGAGGAAGAAGGGTGGAGGAGGAGGAAGGAGGGACACGTCGGCGGCCGGAGGAGCCGCTGGACTCGTCCTGGTTCTTCGGTTGCTTCAACCAGTGCGACATGGCTAGGTCTAGGGCTAGGGCTAGATAGGGGTGGGGGGCGGCGGTGTGGTCGCTATCCCCACGGCCGGAGTCCATTTTTAAAGGACCAGGTGGGTCACTGGCAGGTGGGCCGGGGTCATTAACTACGGGCGGCGGGAGTCGGGCGGTTGGGCAGCGGGGAGACCAGGAGGGAGCATTGACCACGCGCGTGGCCAGTTGGGGCGTGCACACGCGGTCGTGGGCTAGTGGGGAAGACGGGGCGGTTGGGCGGCGGGGTCACTGGCAGGTGGGCCTGCAGGGTGGGGAGATGAGGAGGGACCATTGACCACGTGCTCGTGGCCAGGGGGTGGACGCGGCGCGTCGGCCCGATGCATGCTGGCCCTAATTTGGGCTGGCAGCTGGCAGGTAGGACCCAACGCTGGCCCTAATTTGGGCTGTGATTTTATGTGTCATATTGCATACTGTTGGCCCTAATTTCGGCTGTAATTTTATGTGAAACAAAATTAAAAGCATATATAATTGATTGCAGGTACATTGAGCTATGGACGCTCACTTCAGAGATGACAATAATGAAGACCAAATGCAACAAATAATATATGCGAGTGCCCGTGGAGAAGATGATTCCGGAGGAGAAGATGATTTCAGCTCACAATTTCTGAATGACTCCGGTGAGGGACTTGAAGAAAGAAGAGAAGACGAAGTGCCCTTAACAAACTCTGGCGAGGTATATATATTAAGGCTGTGTTGATCTGTATATAGATGCATTAATTGATTTGCATTGCACGTATTAACGAATCATTTTTTCAGCCCTGCGGATCAAGCAAATTTGCTAATAAGCAAGCTCCTCGAGGCCGGACGAAAAGGATGTCGAGCGAGGTTCCGAGGTTAACGATCGAGGAAGTTGCTGATAGTGGCGAACCGCTGGCACCCATACCGAACTGCCGTAAATTTGTAAATCAAGCTGGAGTCATTGTTAGGGACATGCTCCCGATCACCATTACAGATTGGCATAAGCCGAAGGGTGCGGACGATGAAGCTAGTTATGTCCACGAACATACAAAAGATTTGCTTTACGATACGCTCATGGTACATTTCAACGTACCAGAAGGCAAGAAGGAGAAAGTGAAGGAGTGGACTCTTAAGAAGATGGCAACACAATTCCGGACCTAGAAGAAAACATTATGGAGAAGATATGAAAATGAAGATCCAGATAATTTCACTAGAGTACTCGAGAAGATAAAACATTATTGGCCCGCATTTGTGGCGTATAAGAAATCGTCTACCGCTGTGGCCCGATCGGCCATAAATAAGATAAATGCTGCGAAGAAGGAATATCACCATAGGTTGGGGACATGTGGCTACAAGACTGCCATTCCTAAGTGGTTAGCCTTTGAAGCAGAACTGCTTGCTAAAGGGATCACTCCACAGACACTGGACTGGCCCGAGAGGTCCAAGTTCTGGTTGATTGCGCATGGGGCAGTGTTGGACCCAGTGACAGGGCTGATTGTTGCAAAGGGAAAATGGAAGAAAAAAATTGAAACAATCACTCTGTTGCTTATAGACGCAATAAATAAAGTTCGAAAGGGAGAGTACCATCCCGAGAGAGAGAACGACGAGCTGACACTCGCCTTGGGGAATCCTGAACACTATGGACGATTACGAGGCTATCCCGGCGGTGTCACCTTGAAGGAAGGGTTTCCGGAGTGCGCTGACAGTTATAGAAGCCGTGGGAGAAAGAAGAAGGAGTCAGACCGTTTATCGGAATTGGAACGCATGGTGCAGCGGCAGCAGGAGCAACTAGACTCAATCAGTAAGCATAGGGCATCTCATCAGCAGCAGCTAGAATGTCCTGAAGTCGATGTCGTCCCATCTGATCAGCGGAAAAGCAGCGTGGGTTCCACGCAACTAGAAACATCTCCCGCATTAGAACAGCCGGTGGCTCACTACCCCGTGGATGATATCACGGAGAAGAAAGATTGTGAGCTACATATGTTAATGAAGAACATATCCTTCAAGGTGGCGGTCAGCTATGCTTTACCAAATCAATCTGGAGCAAGCTACCATCTTGGTCAGATTCCTGCTGGTTATGCTCGTATCGGGGTGGATGAAATTCTGCCGGGATTTGAGACACTGGAGCTTGACTTTCTTGGAGGTGAAGACGAGAAGACACTGGGAGAAGTCAAGCATGGTTTCGTTCTATGGAACAAGAAACACATCGTGTTTCCAGACTCGGCACCAAGGCCACCGACTCTTTCCGAGTAGAAGTCCAACACCTCTAAGCCCATCCCTACTCCAGAGGGACCCCAGCTCGAGTCCGTCTCCATCTCCGGCGCGAGTCCAGTCGACTCAGCCCACTAAGCTGCTAAATAGGTGAAAGCCCACCGGTTCGCCTCCTAAGAGGACAAAGAGAAAGAAGGCAAAAGTCAAGACTCCTGAGAAGTTACCGGCCGAAAGGACTTACGAGGAAAACTGTGCCATCTCGAAGGCCGAGGTGGAAGCCCATTTTGCACTAAAAAAGCCCCCACCAAGGCAAATACTAGATCCGGAAGTTGTTAAGCGCTGCTTGCAAAACTTATATGACCCTCCACCAAAGCCGACATCAGACTATGAGCGCCAAATATCCAAGTCATATAGCTCAGAGATGGAGAAGCGGAAAAGAGGGAAACAAATAGCCCAGCTCGGAGAACAGGATGTACAATCGGTCCCCCCGCTCAAGGTATTTCCCGACAAAGACGTCCACATAGCTGAGGCCGTAGTATATGAATATGTTCACGGCCAGCCTTTGGTCAGACCTGAGCTGGTCCAGTATCTACCAACAAAGATGCGCCAGTTGAATGAATGGTACTTGAAAGCCGCAAAGAAAGATATAATCGGTGTCATGGCGAGAGTTAAGGAAGAGCATTACTTCCAAGAATACGGTGTGCAAGTTGATTTTAGCGAACTTTTTCAGCTATACAATCAACGCGCCCTCGATAAAGCTATCATCAGTTGCTTTTGTCTGTAAGTAATTTATTTCGGTAATTTAAGTACGTCTTTAGCTCAGCTCTCGTTCTATAATCTTTCGTACGCTATTTATGCAGAATGAAGATGCTCGACTACAAAAGGGCAGGAGTGATCTCGGATGTTGGGTTCATTGACCCGGATAAAGTTCATGAAGTGAACATACAAGACAAACCCGAGGAAGTAAAGGAGACATTGCTAAGGTGTTTCAAGCGACACCGTATACAAAAAAGAAATACTTCTTCCTTACAACTTCGAGTAAGTGTTACTTCCTTATACACATTCTATTTTTGCTCACCCGATCTTAAGTGTAATTGATGATTTATGCATGCATGACTGCGTATATAAACGTGCAGCTTCCACTATGTTCTTATGGTCATTAAAATTGACGTTGGAGAAATTGAGCTCCTAGACTCATTAAGGAGACATCCTAAAGAATACAAGAGCTGCTTTGATATGATCAAAGAGTAATTTAAATTCTTATCGCACTATATCGGCCTCTTTCGTTCATTTCGTGATATCAAGTAATTAATAAAACTCTTTTGTTCATTTTCTTTGCCGGGCAGAGTTTGGGAAACGTTCATCAAAGAAGAACCCGGTCAATGGAAACCGAAGCTGATATGGTCTCTGAACAAGGTAAGTAGTACTACCTAGATCCGCGTATATCTTTAATTCTAGTTTCAATACCATTATCAAGCTTGATTTGATTGAATTCTATTCTCGAACAGTGGTGTCTAGAACAGCCAACCGGGACCCACTTATGTGGATACTACGTTTGCGAGTTCATTCAAATGAGGACCACTGAGAAATTCAATAATCGAAGAAATAAAAAAGTACGTAAACATTATTCACAATTTTATTTTGTTACCATCAATTGTGTTGAGTTTCATTCATAATTGTTTTTCTCCTTTTAAAGGTTGCAAGGAAGCGGAACGCCCTCCTACCAAATGACCGCATAAAAGCAATTGCAGAGGAATTGGCGGGATTTCTTCTTGCGGAGGTCATACCTGAAAACGGAGAGTACTACTACCGACATAAGTGATCTCCATGTACTAGTGATGATCTCCATGTAATTAAATAGTTCGTACGGAAACGTGATCTTCATGTACTACTTAATTTATATGTGTTATATATATGCATCAACGTGATCTTCGTGTAGTAATATAATTTATATATACCTCAAACCTCCGCGTTTTTGGCGTATCGACGTGATTCCCGTACGATGGAAACCATCCGAAACCCCTAAACCTCAAACCCTGAAAAATATTCGAAAAGAAAAAAAAAGCCCAAAGTTAGTCCCGGTTCGTTGTACGTACCGGGACTAAAGGTCTCCAGCCCCGCGGGCTCCTCTGTGGCCACGTGGGAGGGCCTCTTATCCCGGTTCGTGGACAACCGGGACTAGAGGGGGGGCCTCTAGTCCCGATTGGCTAGTCCCGGTTGCCCAACCGGAACTAGAGCCCCTCTGGAACCGGGACTAGTGCCCCGTTTTCCACTAGTGATACTAGCTTAATTCCACGGTCTCGCACAAACAGAGGGAGGAGAAAGCAGAGATGGCCCCCAACGCGACGACAACAACCATTGGTGTGATGGTTGTGTGTTTCGATCTTGAATGTTTTGCGTATCTTTGTACTGATCGCAAGCTTGCTTTGCGTACTGCCGTAGTTTGGCGAGTCTGGCTCGAGCCCGAGAGTTGAATGGAAAGGGACTGAAGGCGAGCGTGTCCTTGACTCCCAAGAAATTGTTCTTAGGCAGGAGGCTCTTGCGGAGGTCGTCTGTAAGCTGGAGGATGTTCCCTCGTATGGGGTAAGAATTGTGTACAGATAGTTCATGTGTTTCTGTTGGGTACCTCTGAGAGTGTGGTCATCACTGCTGGCATGGCTCCGGTGATGATGGTCATGCCTGAGCTTCAAGAGTTGTGTCGGGGGTCGACTCCTCCCTTGTCGACGATGCACCTGGAGGTGGACTCTCTTGGGTCCTCTGCCATGACTCCCATGCCTCGGGCGCTCGAGCCCCAGCAACCGCTTGTCTCCGTTGACACAGAGGTCCTCTTTGCAAAAGAGCTTTGTGACCTACTCGTCAGTTTAGAGGCGGCTAGTCCTGGATATGGCAAAGAGATTTGCTTGCCTCCTGTCGAAGAAGGATCTCGGGAGTAAAGTCACGAAGGTAAAGGAGTATCTCAGGAGCAAATGTAGGAAGAGTGGCGCCACTAGGAAGGCATCCGCAGCTGCTTGATGACTGGTTCATGTGTCCAAGATCTTCGTTCTTGTGTTTTGAGTGGGTGTCACATCCCGAATTTTGGCCCTATAAAATTTTCTTTGACAAAACCAAAATTTGGATTTGGATTTGGACCCTTCGATCTTGGCACCTCTATTTTCTTCTACATTTCTAAAACCCTCAAGGTTCACAAAATATTTGTCTTTTCTTTAATACAAAAGGGACCTAAACCCTAGCCTTCCAAAGGAGCCATACCAAGGGTGACTTCAAAAATTCCCCAAAAATTCCAGAGTGATCCTCATCTAGCCTAGAACCCATTTATGCAAAAATATTGGGTGACTTGTTAAGAAAAGGGTTGACATTTTCCCTGATCTATTTCTGCCAAAAATCCCCAAAACCCTAGCTTTCCAAAGGATGTATGTCAAGACCATCTTCAAAAATTCTACCAAAATTCAGGGAAGATCTCTAACCAGTGTATAACCCAAATATGTAAAAATATTTGATACCCTTTAAGAAAATATTTAATCTTTTCCCTATCTAAGTTTCTGCCTAAAACTTCGACTATTTTGGAAGCCCCCCAAATCAATTCCCCTTTTTATAAATAACCCCCTAAATAGGTGCACATGACCAGTACCTATCTCGGGGAATTTTATTGTCTCAATCCCATTTGGTTTGAAACCCTAAAACATGGTTTTGCTTTTTGACCGAAGGTGTTCGATGAAATTTTTGTATGGTGCAAGTTTGGAATTTGGAAAAACATTGTTCTGCAAAGTTGTAGCATTTTGAATTTGGCACCTAGTGACGCGAATGGTTTTGCGAATGGAGCTATGAGCTGAGAGAAACATCTCCATGCCGAAATCGGCATGGCCAGAACGCGGGCCAGACCGTGCCCGGCGGCGCCGCCGGTTTATGGTCGCCGCCGTCAGCCCTCCCGCAGCCCCTAATCGTGTCCCCCCTGCTACCCCACCTCTCCCCGGACCTCCCCAGCGCCACGCGTCGCCGCCACCCCTCCCGAGCGCCGTCGGCCGCGTGACGACACGCCGCCCGAACAGGAAACCGCCGCGGGTCCCCTCCCCTCACCAGTGCCCTGCACTGCACGCCCGTGCCGCCGTGCTTATCCTCTCCCCGCGAAAGCCGTCGTCCAGCAGTGCCTGCACGCCACACCGACGACGCGCCGTCCGTCGACTGCCTCTGCCCCGCCCTCCCCGTGTCGCCGCCCGCCGTGACCACCCGGACCCCCCACCACCACCATATGCCACGCCACCCCCGGTCCTATCCCCTGCCGCGGATTTTCCGTCGACTGCAGCGCCTCCGAGCTACACCGACGACGCCAACGCCGTCGTCTCCCCCCTGCCACGGCCTCCTCGCCTGCCACCTCGCCTCAAGCTCCCGTCCGGGCCCCCACCCCGGAGGGCTATAAAAGGACCCCCGGGAGCAGCCACCAAGCCACACACCCCGCCCTCTCCCTCCGTCAGCCCTCCCCTCTCTCCATTACGCCTCGAGCAACCCCAATCGCCGCCGACGAACACGCCCTCGCTGCTCGGGCTCCGACCGATTTCGTCGCCTACAAACCCACTCCGCCAAATTAAACCTACCCCTAGCCTCCCCATGGTGTCGTGAACCCGTGGCCACACTCGCCGAGGAGGGTCGCGGTCGGCATCGCCGTGTTCATCCTCGACCACCGCACGGCCTCCGCGGTCACCGACACCGCCACGGCTCCCGACCTCCCCGGCACCCACCACCACGCCGACGACCTGCGCCTCCCCTCCCTGATCCTCCCTGCTCCCACTCCCTCGCCTCCCTGACACCGCAGCCGCCGGGAGGAGCCGCCGGTGAGTTCGCCGTGCCGGCAGGCCTCCACCCCGCCCCCTGTTTCTTTTTTTTTCTTTCCCTTCGCGCGTACCGGTTCACTAATGGGCCGCTGACCAGTGGGTCCCGGCCGTCAGATTTTTAAACTTTCCTGAGACGTTTTTCTTTATTTGTTTCTGTTTTTAAAAAGGGCAGATTCTAGGGTTAGGTTTGAAAGGGTATAACTTTCTCAAAAAAATTCAGAAAAATATGAATCTTTTTGCAGTAGATTTGTTGTGAAATTCTCTATGCATTGGCACTGGTTTTGAAGGATTTGAAGTTCATTTTCTTTGGAAATTGTTGTGTAGCTATTGGAAGGTTTATAATGCCTATTTTGAATTCTCTAATAGATTCCGACCACTTTAACGAAGGAGAAGTTGATCCCACACCCGAAGGCAAGCCATCAGCCCCCAACCATCTGTTCCAAGTCCTCGATGTTTTATTTGTTGCTTGATTGAGCGGTAGTTGCATCTCATATGTCACCCCTATGCTAATATTTCATGCTTATGATTTCATGCAATTTATTATTGTCACCTTTATTTCATGCAATACGATAAACTCATGTTCCGTGAGTTGAGTTCCGGCCGGCGACTAAATACATGTTGGGCACCGCCCGCGTGGATTGAATCTCGCCTACTTTCAGTACTTTTATTTCAAGTAACTTTACTTTCCTGCAATACGATAAACCATCATGTCGTGGGTTGAGTTCCGGCCGGCGACTAAATACATGTCGGGCTCCGCCCACGTGGATTGAATCTCGTCTACTTTCCGTAGAGTGGGGTGTGCGTATTTATTTACTCAACCCGTGGCTGCAACTGGCCGGAGACATCTCCGTCCTCGCCCGGTTGATTTTGTTATTCTATTCTTACTCGACCCGTGGCTGCTACTGGCCGGAGACATCTCCGTCCTCGCCCGGTTGATTTTGTATTTTATCTTTACCCAACCTGTGGCTGTCACTGGTCGGAGGAAACTCCGCCATCGCCCGGTTGACCTTATTTTACCTTGCTGAACTACTATGTGATTATTCGATGCTCATGTATATCTTGTGGACTAACGTTTGCTGCTGTCTTATGGCCGAGAATAAAAATTGACTAAAAAGATAACCACCTCCGTCGACTAGATTGAGTCAAATAGTGCCACTCGCCAAACACACCCGCACAACCATGCGTCGTTGAAATGGGAAGACCGTAGCTTAGTAGCCTACCGAGCCTCTTTTGATGCTACCCACTTGGCAAGTCTAGTCGGATACTGCATAGTTGTGGTCGGGGCTAGTCTTGTGAAGGTTCCGGAGCTAGGCGTTGCTCATGAGTTGGGAACGTGCCGGATTCACTTCGTCATAAGACTTAGCCCGAGTGGTAAGTCGGTAGCTACATAAGGAGTGCCTTGGTAGAGCGGACGGCTACGGGGGAATAGGTTTGTGCGGCAGGTACCGGCTGTACAAGCTTAGACCCCAACGTGTGGATAAAAGTTGCAACCTCTCGAGAGTGTCAAATCTAGAATCTAGTATTGTTCCTACCTCAGGAACGGTGTTGGGTCCTAGTCACACTAGAGTCAGTCCAGTCGAACACGGAGAAATAAATTCACCAAACGGCCAGAGTTGGCCAAAGTTGAATGAGCTGAAAAGTGGACCATAGTTGGTCAAAAGCTGAGCTCGAGGTGGACCAGAGTTGGTCACGCTTGAGTAACTAAGTGTTGAGAATATTGTTGTGTGGCAATGAGACTCGTTCTCACAAGCCACGGTTTTCGTCACAGGTAAGTAGGTAAGTTAAGTGCAACCGTTAAGCTTGGACTCGCACCTGCACCCATGCCATGCCATATAGGAATGTTGGTTACGGTTGATTGAGGATTGATGTCTTGCGAGTACATTCCATGTACTCACCTGGCTTTTCATGTGGCCAGATCCTCCTACCCCCGTCGCGAGTACCCCTTGTACGAGAACTAGATCCGGTATCCAGGCAGAGCCCTGTGGAGTTAGGCCCTCTTCGTCGCACGCTTCCGCCATTCCGCTGACGCCCTCTGATGAAGTCATGTTTGATAAATAATGTACAAACTGTTGTGTGCGCTAGGGCGCAGCCTTGTAATGAGACCCTTGTAATCCATCGTCGGTTTCCCCGACCCCTTAATAAAGTGGTTATGTTCTGCTATCAAGTTGTCATATATTCAGTGCTCCTGGGACTGATATATGGGGTAACTCGATCTCCGGATCGGGGTGCCACAGAGCTTGGTATCAGAGCCTAACTGCCTATAGGATACCCTAGTTCTAAACGGAACCTTAGATAGCGAACGTTGCTTTGCTTGCTTTTAATTGTTTCTCTATCTGTTTGTGTTTTTCTAACCTTGCAACTCACATTTTTGGCTTCTACCTTTGGTACAGATGAAGTTTGAGCTACCCGTAGAAACCCCCGCCTGGAACGTTCCCGGCATGCCACAATTCCTCCGCGAGATTTGGGCACACCTCTACCCAACCTCTCCTCCTCCGACCTACCGCGTGCTATGCTCCCGTCGTGATGGGACCCACTCGGAGTTTATCGCCACCGTCTACTTGTGCGCCTCGCCCGTGGGCCAAGGACACATGTACGCCCTCTCCTCCGACGTCCACCCCCAGGAGACCCGAGCCATCCAAGAAGCCGCCGCAGATGCCATCGTTCTTCTCCGCACCCACGACCCTATCATGAGGAGGTGCCCCCGCTATACACACCTCCCAAGGTTGGATTGGGGCAACGGAGACGTCCTCTTTCCCAACCCGAGGGATCTCTCTTCAAAACTCACCGCCCTTCTCCGGTACACATCCTACCTCCACCAATATCTGCACGACACACCTTCTCACGCTAGCATGACTGCGGTTGGAGCAACAAGAGCACCAGGAATCGGTCCTTCCCACAAGATCCCTCCGTATTCAACCCACCTTCCCCGTACTCTTGACCAGCTGAGAGCAAAACTCGCTTCCACTCCCGCTCGAGCCACCGCGTTCCGTAGCTCTAGCGCCCCTCCTCGCTTCTTCACTGGATACCCTCAGGAACCTCAGCCCCAGTGTCTCCGCGTCGACATCGGCACACCCTTCCCCTCGTACACCCCCATAGCGCTGGGAAGGAGCATCAACGGCATCGACATCATCGCACCTGCTACTCCCCTCGAGATGTAGCTCTAGACGCTAGCCTCAGGAGCAGTAGCGCTTGCATCCTAGTTGTGTATCGTAGTCAACGATCGCGTAGTCCGACGCGCACATGAATAATGTAGAAGTAATGGCTTGTCCCTCGCATAATATTGTGTACCATGTGTCATGTAACCCAACTCTCCATTGTATAAAAACACCTTGGTTTTATCTCTTGCTTTTATTTGGATCTTCTTGGGTGTTGCATTTCTTTCTCCCCTTATGGAAGCTCATGGCACCCGTCAACCCCACCTTCAACCAACCAGGATGAGGCCCAACACAGGTACAAGTGGCAGCCAAGGAACCCCAATCCACCGATCAGCCCGACAAGCCGGCATGGACCCAATGCCCCCACAGCCGCCAACTCCACCTCCACAGGAACCCACTCCAAGCCAACTAATGCGAATAATGGATGAACGCCACCAGCAGAATATGACCCAGATTATGAGAGAATTTGGCACCTACATGCAAGCACAAAACGCCCCTCGCCCGACCCGGTCCAAGCTGCAAGACTTTCAGCGCACTCGGCCACCCCGGTTCTCGCAGGCCACCAACCCACTCGAAGCAGATGATTGGCTCCGTACCATGGAGAAGAAGTTAGAGATCGCTCGCGTGGATGAGCAAGACAAGGTACCTTTCGTCACCCACTATCTTGAAGGACCAGCCGATGTGTGGTGGGACAATCAGAAAGATATGAGAGGAAATGGAACCACTATCACCTGGACAGAATTCCAAGAAATTTTCCGCAAAGCCTACATACCCTCAAGCCTTGTGAAGATGAAGCAGCAAGAACTCCTAGCACTCACTCAAGGCAACTCAACTGTAAGCGAGTACCTGACCAAGTTCAACGACCTTGCCCGTTATGCCCCAGATGATGTCAACACAGATGAGAAGAAAAAGGACAGATTCCTCCATGGAATGCACCAGGCCATCAAGACTCAGCTCAGCGTCCTACAGTTCCCAGATTTTCAAGCCATGGTAAACACCGCACTGATTTCAGAGAAGGAACACCGCACCATCTATGATTCCCACAAGAGGAAGTTTGAGTCTCGCAAACACCAGCCTGAAGAAGCTCACAAGAAGCCCCGTACCTGGCCACCCAACTCACAGGCCCCTACACCTCCAACTACCTGGACCCCACCCAGAAAGGAAGGGTACCCCCGCAATGAGTTCTACCACAAGCGTCCACTCGTAGATGACTGCAAGAGGGAAAATTCCTGCTTTAAGTGCGGCAAGAAAGGGCACTACATAGCTGATTGCCCGTTGACCAAGAACAACAATGGCAGTAACAACACTGGCAACCTCAACAACCCTCCCGCCGGAACAATGAGGCCACCTCAAGTCGCTCGTGTCCACCACATGTCCGCCGAAGAGACCTACGAAGCTTCAGATGTGATGCTTGGTATGTGAACCACCAACGCTAAACTTGCAATAATTGGTGTTGACCCTGGAACTCCCCACTCCCTCGTCATAAGGTTTCGTTGCAAGGCACCGTTTTATGTTTTCCCTGGACTTGGACCTAAGCCACGAGTTCACGCGTGAGGAATGTTCCCTCAAAGTTCGGACAAAGCCAGAACGCCCCCCCCCCCCCCCACAGCAGAGTCACAAGGGTAAATAGAGGATAAACCCACCAAAGAGGAAGCCCCTGGAAATGAGAGGATTCTTTGAGAGCAGAATAACCACACCCATTCCATGAGCAACTCGAATCTCGGGGACGAGATTCATTTTAAGGGGGGAAGGTTTGTCACATCCCGAATTTTGGCCCTATAAAATTTTCTTTGACAAAACCAAAATTTGGATTTGGATTTGGACCCTTCGATCTTGGCACCTCTATTTTCTTCTACATTTCTAAAACCCTCAAGGTTCACAAAATATTTGTCTTTTCTTTAATACAAAAGGGACCTAAACCCTAGCCTTCCAAAGGAGCCATACCAAGGGTGACTTCAAAAATTCCCCAAAAATTCCAGAGTGATCCTCATCTAGCCTAGAACCCATTTATGCAAAAATATTGGGTGACTTGTTAAGAAAAGGGTTGACATTTTCCCTGATCTATTTTCTGCCAAAAATCCCCAAAACCCTAGCTTTCCAAAGGATGTATGTCAAGACCATCTTCAAAAATTCTACCAAAATTTAGGGAAGATCTCTAACCAGTGTATAACCCAAATATGTAAAAATATTTGATACCCTTTTAAGAAAATATTTAATCTTTTCCCTATCTAAGTTTCTGCCTAAAACTTCGACTATTTTGGAAGCCCCCCAAATCAATTCCCCTTTTTATAAAAACCCCCTAAATAGGTGCACATGACCAGTACCTATCTCGGGGAATTTTATTGTCTCAATCCCATTTGGTTTGAAACCCTAAAACATGGTTTTTCTTTTTGACCGAAGGTGTTCGATGAAATTTTTGTATGGTGCAAGTTTGGAATTTGGAAAAACATTGTTCTGCAAAGTTGTAGCATTTTGAATTTGGCACCTAGTGACGCGAATGGTTTTGCGAATGGAGCTATGAGCTGAGAGAAACATCTCCATGCCGAAATCGGCATGGCCAGAACGCGGGCCAGACCGTGCCCGGCGGCGCCGCCGGTTTATGGTCGCCGCCGTCAGCCCTCCCGCAGCCCCTAATCGTGTCCCCCTGCTACCCCACCTCTCCCCTGGACCTCCCCAGCGCCACGCGTCGCCGCCACCCTCCCGAGCACCGTCGGCCGCGTGACGACACGCCGCCCGAACAGGAAAACCGCGCGGGGTCCCTCCCCTCACCAGTGCCCTGCACTGCACGCCCGTGCCGCCGTGCTTATCCTCTCCCCGCGAAAGCCGTCGTCCAGCAGTGCCTGCACGCCACACCGACGACGCGCCGTCCGTCGACTGCCTCTGCCCCGCCCTCCCCGTGTCGCCGCCCGCCGTGACCACCCGGACCCCCCACCACACCATATGCCACGCCACCCCCGGTCCTATCCCCTGCCGCGGATTTTCCGTCGACTGCAGCGCCTCCGAGCTACACCGACGACGCCAACGCCGTCGTCTCCCCCCTGCCACGGGCTCCTCGCCTGCCACCTCGCCTCAAGCTCCCGTCCGGGCCCCCACCCCGGAGGGCTATAAAAGGACCCCCGGGAGCAGCCACCAAGCCACACACCCCGCCCTCTCCCTCCATCAGCCCTCCCCTCTCTCCATTACGCCTCGAGCAACCCCAATCGCCGCCGACGAACACGCCCTCGCTGCTCGGGCTCCGACCGATTTCGTCGCCTACAAACCCACTCCGCCAAATTAAACCTACCCCTAGCCTCCCCATGGTGTCGTGAACCCGTGGCCACACTCGCCGAGGAGGGTCGCGGTCGGCATCGCCGTGTTCATCCTCGACCACCGTCAGCCTCCGCGGTCACCGACACCGCCACAGCTCCCGACCTCCCCGGCACCCACCACCACGCCGACGACCTGCGCCTCCCCTCCCTGATCCTCCCTGCTCCCACTCCCTCGCCTCCCTGACACCGCAGCCGCCGGGAGGAGCCGCCGGTGAGTTCGCCGTGCCGGCAGGCCTCCACCCCGCCCCCTGTTTCTTTTTTTTTCTTTCCCTTCGCGCGTACCGGTTCACTAATGGGCCGCTGACCAGTGGGTCCCGGCCGTCAGATTTTTAAACTTTCCTGAGACGTTCTTCTTTATTTGTTTCTGTTTTTAAAAAGGGCAGATTCTAGGTTAGGTTTGAAAGGGTATAACTTTCTCAAAAAAATTCAGAAAAATATGAATCTTTTTGCAGTAGAATTTGTTGTGAAATTCTCTATGCATTGGCACTAGTTTTGAAGGATTTGAAGTTCATTTCTTTGGAAATTGTTGTGTAGCTATTGGAAGGTTTATAATGCCTATTTTGAATTCTCTAATAGATTCCGACCACTTTAACGAAGGAGAAGTTGATCCCACACCCGAAGGCAAGCCATCAGCCCCCAACCATCTGTTCCAAGTCCTCGATGTTTTATTTGTTGCTTGATTGAGCAGTAGTTGCATCTCATATGTCACCCCTATGCTAATATTTCATGCTTATGATTTCATGCAATTTATTATTGTCACCTTTATTTCATGCAATACGATAAACTCATGTTCCGTGAGTTGAGTTCCGGCCGGCGACTAAATACATGTTGGGCACCGCCCGCGTGGATTGAATCTCGCCTACTTTCAGTACTTTTATTCCAAGCAACTTTACTTTCCTGCAATACGATAAACTCATGTTCCGTGGGTTGAGTTCCGGCCGGCGACTAAATACATGTCGGGCTCCGCCCACGTGGATTGAACCTCGTCTACTTTCCGTAGAGTGGGGTGTGCGTGTTTATTTACTCAACCCGTGGCTGCTACCGGCCGGAGACATCTCCGTCCTCGCCCGGTTGATTTTGTTATTTTATTTACTCAACCCGTGGCTGCTACTGGCCGGAGACATCTCCGTCCTCGCCCGGTTTGATTTGTTATTTTATCTTTACCCAACCTGTGGCTGTCACTGGTCGGAGGAAACTCCGCCATCGCCCGGTTGACCTTATTTACCTTGCTGAACTACTATGTGATTATTCGATGCTCATGTATATCTTGTGGACTAACGTTTGCTGCTGTCTTATGGCCGAGAATAAAATTGACTAAAAAGATAACCACCTCCGTCGACTAGATTGAGTCAAATAGTGCCACTCGCCAAACACACCCGCACAACCATGCGTCGTTGAATTGGGAAGACCGTAGCTTAGTAGCCTACCGAGCCTCTTTGATGCTACCCACTTGGCAAGTCTAGTCGTATACTGCATAGTTGTGGTCGGGGCTAGTCTTGTGAAGGTTCCGGAGCTAGGCGTTGCTCATGAGTTCGGAACGTGCCGGATTCACTTCGTCATAAGACTTAGCCCGAGTGGTAAGTCGGTAGCTACATAA
The DNA here is from genome assembly GCA_012064385.1 of Puccinellia tenuiflora. Classification (NCBI taxonomy): domain Eukaryota; kingdom Viridiplantae; phylum Streptophyta; class Magnoliopsida; order Poales; family Poaceae; genus Puccinellia; species Puccinellia tenuiflora. The sequence goes on along the minus strand of QRDG01000329.1, from coordinate 202,555 downwards.
GGAGTGCCTTGGTAGAGCGGACGGCTACGGGGGAATAGGTTTGTGCGGCAGGTACCGGCTGTACAAGCTTAGACCCCAACGTGTGGATAAAAGTTGCAACCTCTCGAGAGTGTCAAATCTAGAATCTAGTATTGTTCCTACTCAAGGAACGGTGTTGGGTCCAGTCACACTAGAGTCAGTCCAGTCGAACACGGAGAAATAAATTCACCAAACGGCCAGAGTTGGCCAAAGTTGAATGAGCTGAAAAAGTGGACCATAGTTGGTCAAAAGCTGAGCTCGAGGTGGACCAGAGTTGGTCACGCTTGAGAAACTAAGTGTTGAGAATATTGTTGTGGTGGGAATGAGACTCGTTCTTAGAATCCACGGTTTTCGTCACAGGTAAGTAGGTAAGTTAAGTCCAACCGTTAAGCTTGGACTCGCACCTGCACCCATGCCATGCCATATAGGACCGTTGGTTACGGTTGATTGTGGATTGATGTCTTGCGAGTACATTCCATGTACTCACCTGGCTTTTCATGTGGCCAGATCCTCCTACCCCCGTCGCCGAGTACCCCTTATACGAGAACTAGATCCGGTATCCAGGCAGAGCCCTATGGAGTTAGGCCCTCTTCGTCGCACGCTTCCGCCATTCCGCTGACGCCCTCTGATGAAGTCATGTTTGATAAATAATGTACAAACTGTTGTGTGCGCTAGGGCGCAGCCTTGTAATGAGACCCTTGTAATCCATCGTCGGTTTCCCCGACCCCTTAATAAAGTGGTTATGTTCGGCTATCAAGTTGTCATATATTCAGTGCTCCTGGGACTGATATATGGGGTAACTCGATCTCCGGATCGGGGTGCCACACACGATCAATTGCAACTCTATATTATTTGGGTCTTGTCCATCACATCATTACTCCTAATGATATGACTCCATTATCAAGTGACTATAACAAGTCCATGGTTAGGAAACTCTAAACATCTCTTGACTAACGAACTAACCGGTAGAGGCTTACTAGGGACACCTGTTTGTTTATATTCCACACATGTATTATGTTTCAATTAATACAATTATAGCATGGAGAATAAACTATTATCATAAACATGAATATGCTAATAAACCATTTTATTATTGCCTCTAGGGCATATTCCCAACAGTCTCCACTTGCACTAGAGTCAATAATCTATTTTACATTTCCCGATCCAACACTCATGGTGTCTAACACTCATGGAGTCTTAGTGCTGATCATGTGTGCTCATGGAAAGGGTTCTGTCTGTGTTCTGTACTATACAGTTCTTTATGTTCTTTGCAAAACGTCAATGTCACCTAATTTGACATTACTTTATCATCACATGATAAACCTCTTATCATCACCTGATAATTTCATCATCATATGACGAATATAATATATTTGGTTACAGAGTGAGATTTTCGTTTCCCTTTTATGCCTACATGACGTATGATCAGTCAAGAGAAACTTTCACGTAGCATGTGCACCCGGAACTCACTCAGTCTTGAAACAAAATTTCTCAAACCAAAATATATATCTTTTAATCCTTGAATTAATCATATACTCCTATATGTGTAGACTCACAAATCGACAGTGCTATACTTTTCACTTCGATATTCGATCATGCTTTCGTTGCGCTTCTGCCTTTATGAGATTTCCAATCTAGTTTGGTTTTATGACTTCAACCAAGTCTAACAATCTCTAGATTCTATTATCTCAACTCCATGAAAATGACTCCTCACTTAACATGTTCTTCTAACCAAGAACTTGGGTCACATATCGTCAAATACAAACACATGGTTCTTATATGTTTAGACCTATGAACCATTCATTGCGAATACCAACATATCCTTCAACCATCAATTTTGTACTGAGTTATCAACTCAATGTTTCACCTATTTCTCACAGCAGATGAACCTTTCTTCTCTCGTTTTATTTGAACTCCTTCAAAATCTTACTTAGGTTAAACATCCTGACATAATGCTTTATCAAACATATCTATCCACCATAGATACATCTATCTCCATAGATATTTGACGTTCAAAACTAACTTCACAAGTTATACGTTGGTTCCTGACTTATTTACAACATTTATGAAATCTCCATTTCACTCAAAAAAGATGTTGTAAACTCCCACTCAAATATACACCATACACATATTAAATTGTGAAACCACTTTGGCTCCCACTCAGAAATATGTTATCTCTATATTTGACCATGATTAACTAGCTCCCACTCAAACATATGTCACCACATATTTTGATCATGAAAATAGTTTCTGCTCTAACTTAATATATGTCACCACATATGTTAATTAGATCCCACTCAGTTCTTATGCACTTTCTCGATATTTTGGACACCTCCAAAATTCTTAATTAACTTTTAAAATTCGAGAACTCATATACGAAACGCTAGTACTTTGCTAGCTTTAAGTTTTATTTATTCTCTGCAAACCCCTTTTGAGGAATAAATATGTGAAACATCTCTTTCACAAAATCAAGCAACAATTACTTGTGATTTAAACTTAACATAGGATGACTCTCTGTCATTTTCGTATTTAAGGCTTCTATTTCTTCTTTGTAGTTTCGTAGGTATGTCTTGTTCTCAAACATGACAAGTAAATCATGAATATTATTTTGTAACCTGACAAAACTTTAATATTCTTGAATCCTACTTTTCTTTAGACAAGCTAAACCGAAATTCAATGATCACCATCATTAATTCCTTTATGTGTCAAGTTTTAACCAACATAGCACTTTACATATGTGCCACTTGCTCCATAAACAAGCAAGGTTTTAGCTTTTCCATTTTATTCCATTAATTCTTTTATCAATGAAACCTTTTCACGATAAACCACTAAAATACTTAGCACAACCAACAAATTGGTTTGCCCCTTTTAGTCTCATATTTTGGAATCACATTCATAGTCATACTTATGAATATACTACAACATTATTCACAATAGTCTCTAATTATCTCATAATTAATGAAACCACCTTCTCTCATAACTCATATGAAAAACGTTTATGCAAATCATTAAATAGATCCTTATTTCTAAACAGAGTGTTTATCAAATAAATCTAATGCTATTATTAAACCCTGAAGTAAAACCCTTCTTTGAGACCACACAATATCAAATAGTGTGTGATTACAATATCTTAGGACATATCAAACGCCTTTGAAATATTCTAAACATTGTAATTTGTGATAACACTTCTCACAAGTCCACATACCTAACATATAACTCAAATATTTTGTCTCTTTTGATCAGATAAAAAAGACTCAATTTTCTTGTTAACTTAATATACTAAACTCCAGAATTTTATTTGATCTCATCAAATATCATAACTCAAATAAATACGCCTATTTAATCATTTCATTTATGATGGAGTACACAAATAATGACATCTAACATTTGCTGAAAATACAACCAACACTTGTGTTTATTTTCGGCAACTCATGGCACTCTTCCAAAGGGTGGCATTTTAGTCACACTCCTTACAATAAGGCGCATTGATAAAACATCAAAATGTTTATTCAATATTTAGCACGACCAAAACAATTGTCATTATTAAGTTTTGGCTATTTTAGTATGTCACATATTTTATAAATGTTTAACTAATCATCATTTAGATTATAATAAGAATAATACACTTATAATCAAAACTTGTGATTTCCAAAAAGAATTACTCATGAAATAGAACAACCATTGTCTTTAACATGAATAACCGTCTCACATAAGCAAGACACACTAATCAAAATCACACTTAGTTCGATTACAAAACTTATTCAAATCCTCTAATCAAAACGATAAATGTAGAGACAGATCATTGCCAGCATCAACTCCTTGATTGCCACCATTCCGCAACGGCTTCCCATATCCTTTATGCAAATCTCAAGCAGCAGGTTCTGTTTTCATAAAACAGAATGAGTATCAAATACTTATCAAAACCGCCACAATTGCAATTTGGACTTAAACACTTATAACTTGTATATCAGTATATCACTATATTACTTTCTGCATTGTCAACTTCTCTTGCTATGGGTTCCACTTTGACATGACGCAGCCGAGACACAAACTCATAGAAAGTGATCAAATCCCTTCCCATGACGTAGTCTCCGACATAATTCTTGAAGCTGGGGAGAAGCTAGGTATCACCCCATCTATCGCGAAAACCGTCATTCATCTCGTGGTTCCAAACAAGCACTAGGCGATGATGTATCTCATGCATTATCCTCAGGTGTTGTTCCAAGCAAGTGTTCTCTTCCATCTTGAGTGAAAGAAAACCGTTCGGACATTCGAACCTTACAATTCTAACTTGTGCTGAAAATCTATTTTTCAGCTCACCAACAATCTCCATTGCAATCAAGTTCTTGAATTGTCTACTGAGGTCAGAATTCATGAAGGTGCCCATCATCCACTCGACTTTCAAGTAGGTGGTTGAAAACCACTCCATGTACTCTTCATAGCTTGCAGAAATATTTGAGCATTTCTTCTAATGGTCTCATCTAACACGTAGAGCTGAGCATGGGTGTTTAGGACTTCTCTCAGACGTAGGTACAACTCAACAAATTTGACCCATCGAGACGCAGTTCTTTAGCAACGAACAGACTACCGTAGTCGACCATGATCTACAAGGATTTTGCAAAGACATCTTAAGGACTTTTGTTTATGATAATTTTAGTTCATCTTAATCAAAATTACTACATGAACTCCCCTAAACTCAACATCTCTCTGGTTGTTTTAGTGACACACGATCCAAAACCACACACCACAACCGATCATCACGTGAGATGATGTAGCTTCAATGGTGAACATCTCCATGTTGATCACGTCGTCCATATGACTCGTGTTTAACCTTTCGGTTCTTGTGTTCCGAGGCCATGTCTGTACATGCTAGGATCGTCAAGGAAACCGTAGTATTTCCGCATGTGTAAACTGGCTTACACCCGTTGTATGTGAACATAGAATCTATCACACTCGATCATCACGTGGTGCTTCGAAACGAAGAACTTTGGCAACGGTGCATACTAGGGAAGAAACACATCTTGATATTAACGTGAGAGATCACCTTATCATGCTACCGTCGCGATCACATCTAAGCATATCAATAAGGTGCATAAAAGGATTAACATCACATGCAATTCATAATTGTGATATGATATGGCCTTTCTTCTTGTGCCTTTGATCTCCATCTCCAAAGCACCGGCGTGATCTCCATCACCGGCATGATCTCCATCATTGTGGCGCCATCACCATGGTTGTCCACCAACTATTGCAACTACAACTAATGCTACTCTTAGCAATAAAGTAAAGCAATTACATGGTGATTCAATGACATGCAGGTCACATAAATAATAGACAACCATATGGCTCCTGCCGGTTGCCGTACTCATCGACATGCAAGTCGTGAAAGATTACAAACATGATCATTGCATACATTATCACAAATCACACATTGGCCATACCACATCACATGACCCCCTGCAAAAACAAGTTAGACGTCCTCTACTTTGTTTATGCAATTTTTACGTGGCTTGGGTCAACGAGATAGAACCGTTCTAATCCACGCAAAACCACAACGGTGATATAGTAGTTGCTTATTTTATATCCTTTTGAAAGGACTTCCATTGAAATTGCATCTTCACTAAAGTAAGAGAAACAGACACCCGCCAGCCACTTATGCAATACAAGTTGCATATCAAACGTGGAACCGGTCTCTCGTGCATGGACGAGTAAAGTTGGTCCGGGCCGCTTCAATCTCACAATATCGCAAAGACGCAAAGTGCACGCGAGAAGGTAGCAACATAAAATATCAACGCCCACAACACTTGTGTTCTAATCGCACCAACATCTACGAATAGATCTAGGCTCTGATACCACTGAAGGGGTCGTTGCATAGAAAACAAAAAATTTCCTACGAAACAAGCGGAAGAAACCCCACGATCTAGATCTATTAGATGAAGGTAGCGAAGGCGAGATCCAATCTCTTACCCTTGAAGATCTAACAACCGCGTTTTGTAGGTGCAGGGGTTGGCTAGTCGATCCCCCGCAACTAGACTCATCTAGTCGCGAGGAGATGTATTTTCTCGAAGATCCAATCCGAGGAAGTGCCACAACGGGCAGCACCTCCGCGGTATCCACATGTATAGCTCGATGAAGACTTCCTCTCCTTGATCCCGCAAGCGAGGAGGAAGTGGCTTGTGGGATCTCAGCAGCACGACGGTGTGGTGGTGGATATGGTGGAGAAATTCCTGCAGGGCTTCGCCAAGCAGCTGCAGGAGAGAGGAGGGAGAGGAGAGGGAGGCCGGAGGCTAGGGTATTGGGATGGGTGCGCCCCAGCCCTCCCCTCCTCTTTATATAGGCATGGGGGGGCAGCCCTTGCCCCTCCCTCAAGCCTAGGGGCGGCGGCCAAGGGGGAAACTTACCCCCCAAGGCACCCCCTATGGTTTTTGGGGCTTTTCCATATGTTTGGCCGCATGGGCCTTGGAGGGCTGGTGCGGCCAGCCCATGTGGGCTGCTGAACGCCCCCTTGGTCCATGTGGGTCCTTTAGGTTCGTGCCCCCCCAAGGTGGGGCCCTCCGAAACCTTCCGGAACCTTCTAGAATCTTTCGGTACTCTGCTGGAATTTTTCCGAACTTTCCGAAACCCTGGAAACCACTTTCCTTATATGAAACTTTATCTCCGGACTCTTCCGGAACTCCTCGTGATATCTAGGATCTCATCCGAGACACCGAATCAACATTGATTACACTATTCACTTATCTCACTAAAACCCTAGCTACATCGAAGCCTTAAGTGTGTGACCCTACGGTTCGAGAATATGCAGACATGATCCGATCAATAATCAATAGCGGGACCGGGATGCCCATATTGACTCCTACATATTCAACGAAGTTCCTTATCGATTGAACCATGATGCCGGAGATTCTTAATCTCGTATACGATTCCCTTTGTCTCACCGATATATAACTTGCCCGAGATTCAATCGTCGATATCTCCATATCTAGTTTCATCTCGTTACCGGGCAAGTTCTCTTCTTACTCGTCCATAATATAGGATCTCCGTGAATTAACACTTAATCACATGGTTGCAACCTTTCTGATGCTATATTTACCGAGAGGGCCCAGAGATATCTTTTCCGTCACAAGGAAGGACAAATCCCACTCTTGATTCATGTCACCCAACAAATACCATCGGAGAGACCTGAAAGCCACCTTTATAATCACCCAGTTACGAAGTGACGTTGATGTCCACAAAGTATTCCTCCGGTAACGGGAGTGACATAATCTCATGGTCTAAGGAAACTATACTTGGCATACTAAAAGTGTTGGCAATGAAACTGTGTGACACGATCAATTGCAACTCTTTATTATTTGGGTCTTGTCCATCACATCATTACTCCTAATGATATGACTCCATTATCAAGTGACTATAACAAGTCCATGGTTAGGAAAACTCTAACCATCTCTTGACTAACGACTAGTCCGGTAGAGGCTTACTAGGGACACATGTTTGTTTATATTCCACACATGTATTATGTTCCAATTAATACAATTATAGCATGGAGAATAAACTATTATCATAAACATGAATATGCTAATAAACCATTTTATTATTGCCTCTAGGGCATATTCCCAACAGGATGTAGATTGATTGACTTCTCATATGTGATTTTACAAATAAGTCTTAGATCATTGCAAATCTTGCTTTAAAAAAAGATAGTGGATTTATCAAGAAAACTTAGTTTGTCTACTTTAAAATTTTCAATAACAAATGGTTATACCTATCACATTATAAACCATTAGGAGACCGTTATGCAATATGATGTATTATAATGTATACGTGGGAGAATAAATCTTTTATGATGGTGATCTTATAGTCCAGTATGATAACTAGTCCCTTGGTCTAACTTTTGTGCGTTTAACAAATACAAAAGCATAAACTTACATAACATGTTCTTCCAAGAAATGTATAACACGATATTGAACTAGTATGGTCTAACTCCACATTATGCTGCAAACCTTTGGAACCGCAATATTTCTGTGGATGACTCTTGTAGTGTCATGGTTGGTCTTGTTATCTGTTCTAGCATAGCAGTTTCCTTATGTGCATTCTTTTGTGGATATAACCTTACTAATGTCTCGATGTTCTCATCTATTTTTGTTTTTTTGTTGCACCTCTTATTTTCATATACACAACACATCAATCAAATAACAATTAAACATGAATGTGAAACACTCATTTATACAAAACATTTATACTTTTATTATGTACTCAGTCCTAACTAGTTATTGGTATGTTTATACCAATTTAGCAACATAACAACATATTCCTATTGGTAGTACTAAAACAGTTTCAATGTTATACATCAAAACGATTGGCATTACAAATATAATTAAGGGTGCGACTAATTCTTGTTAATCGAATTAAGTTAATTCATGTGCAATTGCAACCCACGTGCAACTAGATCCACGAATCATGATGCAAATCCAATGGTTAAGGTCGACCGAGGTCTACTTAATTCTCGGGCAACCGAGAATTTGCAAAAGGGTACAATAAATGTGTATTCTTTCACCATGGATATTGTTTTTTTACGTCAGTTTGTGACATTTCATTAAACTTGATTCATTTGGTCTAAATATAGGAAAAGCATAGGGATGAAAAATAATCACATCAAATCCATAGTAATTAATTCTTCAGATGTACTATTTATGTTTGTATCCGGGTATGTACCTTTAAATATATTGATAGATGGTTCTGGTATCGGTCTAACAAATATCTATTCTAAAACTAGAGGATCGACGCCTTCATCTGGCGGCCTTCCGTAGCACCATCCGAAGAAATGTTTCCCTCCTCAGGAGCCCATGAATTGCACGCATAAAGAGGCGCATATAACATTCAAAAAAGGAGAAAAAAAAGATGTGCATATAATGGGAGCTAGCGAGGTAACCATGGGCCCATGTCTATGCATGCCCCACCACACTCCCATCATTCCCTGAACCAACTCTCACGTAAGAACCAGGGAACGAATCAAGCAAGAGCTGCTAGCTAAGTCATGGATTCGTTCTTGTAGCTTCCAAGCATAAGCTTTCCATGGGCCATGGGCCATGTTCTTGCGTCCTTGTGCATCCATTCTATGTGTGTACCCGGTCCGTCGCGTCCACGTCCAGTCAAAGGGTTGTAACTCCATTATCAACATCTTGTTACCTATGATAGCCAATGTCCATAGTACTAGTTGCTAATATTGGTCGGTAATGATAATCCTCAATGATAAATACAAACAATTAGTGATTCCTTTTTATACATGTTGGCGATAATCAGTCGCAATTACTACTCCTAATTGCTAAAATTTTGTTCCTAAGTTTGTGTGTATTTGTAACGGCCAGACCACCTGCCTGCTAGTTTAGGAATGCACCGTATTTTCTTGTACTAATCCCATCTTCGTTCGACTGAAAACACGGGTACTGATTGACCACGTAATTACCGCCATTGGCAGCGGGTCCATCTGGCACACTTCTATATATACCCGTCGCCGTGTGCTTCGACGTACCGGAACGGCAAGATCGCGCGTCCTCCTCGCTACGCTGCGCACTGTCGATCGCTGCTGGCCGTGCCGTGTCGTGGACCTCGATCGTGGCCGGTTAAGCATGGCGGCCGCCCGCGGAGACGATGGCGGCGCCGGAGGCTTCCGCCATCGCGATTTCATGGTGCTGCGGCCGGAGAAGGGCGGGTTGCGCGACCTCGTCCACCTCCTGTGGTCGCCCAAGGTCGCGGAGAACGGCGCCGTGGACTGCCCCGCCGGCACGGAGATCGCCGAGGCGCGGCGGCGGTGGGCCGTGTTCGTGTCGCTGGTGGCGCAGATGCTGCTGCTGTGGGCCAAGAGGCCCGTGGCGCTGCTCGGGCGGGCGGCCGAGTACTGGATGAACCTCCTCAACGAGAACGGCGGCAGCGTCTTCGTGCTCCTCGCCAACGCTCTGCACGGTACGTACGTACATGTTTTTCTTCGTCAACGCCGATCGTTCTATCAGAGGACTCGAACTGTTTTCTTGACCACATTGATTACATTCGTGAATTATGATGCTTTCGCTTTCAGATACTTGATCTATCCATTAAATTTGTCATGAAACTGATCATGAACATTCCCTCGACGTGTTAGCGTATATTGAAAACTTGCAAAGATGCAGTTAACTACCTAGCTTAGCTTGCCACATTTGATGCTACTGAAAGCTACTCGA